>ML741763.1:39128-296936 GCA_009193525.1 Aspergillus sergii
TAGTGCAAACACACTCATTAGTGCAAACACACTCATTAGTGCAAACACACTCATTAGTACAAACATACATCGCGCTTGTTCATACCAGTCTAGTATCTTCAGTTAGCTCTCATTGTCATCGGATAGATGAAACAAACGATCACCTCTGACCATTCTATGTGGTGAACATTTATCAATGGGATGTAAATCTGTAATTCCACTATCTTATGCACATGCGCTGTCTAGTATGGATATAATGCCTATTTCAAATATACTACTTATTGTCGGTGGCTATGCACAAGGCCTATTAAAGCTTGTACAACGATGTAATGGAACAGCTAGCAATATCAGACGCGTACTTTAGCTGAATGGGAGCTATACAAACTATAATTTGAAAGAGAGAAATATATGTCATATTAGTTGTATCTGTGTCTAAATTACTCAGCCACGGATGCGACAGCCAACTCGGAACCCAAATGGCAGTGCTTCCAGGTAGTATGGTTTGAGATTCCACGCTCCTTCAGGTGTAGCCAGCTGCAAAAAGTCATCCTGTACCAGGGATCAGATTGTGCTCATTCTTTTTAACCTTATCCAGAGCCTTTTACCTTCAGTAGTTCTTTTATAGATTTACATTTTGTATTGTCGATGAACTCTTGGGCAGAAACTGATAGGTTGGATTCAGCAGTGATAGTATCCAGCGTCTCAGCCCCTACTAGCAGGGTGCGGTTATTGAGGCCAATGACCATAGAACCAACGGCCTTGAGATCGAGGTCTCTGTCCCTCAGCGTCCTGCCGTTGAGCATACTGTCACCAATATTAGCTGATAAGTTAGCTGTATTGATCTTCCTTTCCTATAGAAAAGTCGACTTACCGATCTTAACTTCACCTTTCCATGTCAGCAGAATATTGCTGGGGTTTATTGCTCCGTGAGACATCCGCAATTCTGAATGTATGTACTGTAGACCCTCTAAGACTTCTCTGCTGACAGTAGCGATTGCGACTTCGCTAAATTGTACGCTTCCTGCAAGGCAGCCTAAGGAGATAGGGATATGTTCATATTCATACACGAGATGCATTTCGCTCTGCACTTCAGCATATTCGAAAAGACATATCAGATTCTTATGTCGCGCTGGCTTTAGATTTCGAATATGCTTCTGGCTGTTTCTTGGGTATTTCTTGATCACGCAGAATGGCAAATGATGAACATCTTTGACGGCTAACACCCCTAGGCCAGCTTGGTCGATTGTGTAATACTTGTCTATCTTGGAAGTACATTTCTGCAGATCGGTATCCCGCTTGAGCAGCTTTCCTGGAGACTTTTGTGGAGCAGCGTTCGAAGACGCGGCTAAGTGAGTCTCTGGTTTCTCAATGAAGGAACTAATACTTGTTGTTGGAGAGTCCTGTAACTCTTGCTCATGAACAAGATGGAGTGTTTTCGGAAGGAGGGTCTTGCGTTTGCCAGACATTATCGCAGTCTGTGGAGAGCTCTGGTAGATAGTGAACAGGAACAAAATGCCAATAGCTACTTTTGCAGAAACATGCCGATTCAAATTCCCCTATAGGGCCGTCTCAGTCAGTATGAAAGACGGTACAACTGAATAACCTAATAATACCAAAAAACAAAAAAAGGAAAAACAAAAAAGAAATAGAATAAAGGAAAGGAGAGAGAAAACAACATCAGTGGGGCGGTTTCATGACGGTAACAGGGATGAAGGTATGTATTCGTCGTATAATTACTGTATTACACCCTCCTACGAACGAATTACTGTCCAGCCAAGCTGTAAGTATTATAAATGACAATCAGTTTATTACGACTTTTATCAGATGCAGAGACACTTTGAGGTAGATAAAAGACAAACGACTTGTTGTGAGTGGCAACGGTCTATTCCTCATTCCCACTTTGTCTCTACGTGACTATACATTATGGGCAGTGATACACTTGGATCGGAAGGCTCCTGCGCAGAGGTGGTGCAACAGGGAGTAGGCGATGAGAAATCTGGAATTCGCCGCAAAGATACAAATCTGACCGTGGAAACTGAATATGTGCACATGCTTCTGGAGCTTGACTGTATCCATTGGATATATAACTTCCTCTCAGGTTTTGCTAGTTGGATTTTATTGGCTGGATATCTCGTGGTGCCCGGGACTTTTACCACTCTTCAAAGTTCTCACACGGTGAAGCAAGAGCTTGATACAAATCCAACTAAAAAAGCTGTCCTAAGCACTATTCAGAACCCACCATTGATTGGTATATCATGCAGCTTGCTGGTTATCGGGGCCCTCACCATGACATACCTCTTCTTCAGGTGGAAACAAAACTATTTCTGGCTCATTAACCGTTTATTTATGTAAGTTTCCTACAGAAGTGATCGAAAAGTGAGGCATTGACCAAGATCTACAAGTCCGACATCCCTCAATGCAGTAGCTGGACTTCTCACTACGCTTATAAATATCTACACAGCCAAAAATGGGAACTGGTCCATTATGGCTCTTCTGACGGTAATTGCAACGGCAACGACAGCGTTCTCCTCATTAGCAGTGGCACTATTCTATAAATTTTGGAAGATTAGGAAATTGAAGGAGGAGCATGAAAGAGAACAAAAAGCTGGCTTGGTTATGGTGTACCCGTAGGAAGGTGCACAAACACGGAAGCGATGCTTTATTTCTCATATGAACAGCGATTTGAAGTCGGTGGCGGCCCAACTAACAGTATTGCTTCGACGTCGACAGGGAGAGGGCCAATGTTTTTGTCTTGATTCTTTTGTCATACATCGCCAACTTTGAGATCTGGAATGTAAATCTGCACTCCAGATGTGTATTGATTATAACACTAGACCTACAGAGTTCGCACTTTTTTTCACGCTCATTTCAGCGATCTCGAGGTATACAGAAAGCCAATGTTTGGCACTTCGTTTTTTGCCTTTTTCTTTCTTTTTCTTTTCTGTTCCAATTCGCCTTTGCTTTTCCTTCGCTTTCTACTAAGTTAACTTAAACTTCTATTGGATTTACCACTCAGCGATACAGTCACTAGCGAAATGGCCTCCACCCACAGAAACCTTTATAACTTGCCGAAGTGATTTAACTCTGAACTAGCTCCAAAGTAGCTTTTCCATATTGGGCTGCCTGAAGAGATTATAAGGAGAATTAAAGATATTTCATACTAAAACGAATAACAATACTTTTTTTTCCGGGAAAAGAAAGCGCGTTGTAACACATTTTTTGCCAGAAAAAAAAAAGAAAAAAAAAAAAAAGAAACAAGAAAAAGGAGGATACTAAGAATATTGACCATACTTTACTAAATTACGATATATAGCCGACACCGACGATTGGATAGTGCTAGATCAAGGAGCCAACAAAGAAACCGACGGAACATTCAGCTGTTCCTAAAAGAATATAAATACTGCCAGGAGTGTGACACAGATATTTCTTTAACAATTCAATTAAGGTATAGCGGCGAGATTGTCTTCTTTAATTCCGACAGGTCCTGG
Source organism: Aspergillus sergii (assembly GCA_009193525.1). NCBI lineage: Eukaryota > Fungi > Ascomycota > Eurotiomycetes > Eurotiales > Aspergillaceae > Aspergillus > Aspergillus sergii. The sequence goes on from ML741763.1 coordinate 42,596, forward strand.
CCTCCGTCAAAAGAGCAGCTGGTAGATAGATTCATTAACCCTGTCAGATATCTAGAGTCTAACCAACTTAGGCAACATACTATCCAAGGCCCAAACAGGTCACTTCGCACGAAATTGCGACTCGATATAAGTCCTAAATATTTAATATAAACATCGATACTAGAACAGAGAATCATGTAGCAGTATTACCCTATTTCTAGGCTCTTGGGCTCTGGTGATGGTGGTTGTGGGATCTACAGCGGATGTATCTAGAATAGTAGTGCCTCTACTAATCATAGTCTAGGATATCAAACATTTCTAGGCTACAGTGTTTCATATGTGCAACAACCTCATTTCAGAAAGTTGCGCGTTGCTTAGCTTGCTCATCACCTATTGGCATTCATTGTCCTCTTTTCTAAATTTAGATCTCGATTTCTTTATATAAAGATCATTAATTTAATGAGTGGCAAAATGTAGATTGAGAAGCAGGAGTCTAAGCTATACGGGATATATCATAGTTCAACCCTGATTTAAAACTCACAAATCCTCTCTCGACACAGACCAGTTACACTGGTGCTCATGTTTAAGGTCCCAGGGATGGAATCAAATAACCTCTAACTGCAGCCTCAAGTAATTGTTCCTACCTTGAAGCAACTAAAGGAAAAGAGGGACCAACGCAAACGAGAAAAACAGGCTGCCCTTATTGGAGCTAGTTTAAGATCTGGAAAATACGTGCTCGTTCTACAGGAAGTTCCTTTAGGTCGAGGCTAGCCACTGCCACGCATGGGATTGTATGCCTAGGACGAGCACTGGGAATCCTATCATCCGGTCTTATTATCGTTTTGGCTTTGAGAGGGATATCTGCACGTTCTAAGACGGATGCTAATTACAAGCGAGAAAACCCATCATAGGAGCGTACTAGCCACTGCGCTCAAATTCTTAAAAGATTCTTTCCATTTCCCAGCAAAATGTGAGAGAATAACGTCCGAAAATTTCTGATGAGCCTTCTCTTCGGCGTAATCGAGGGGGGTCTTGCCAATCGAGTCTCTGGTATGCAAATCCAAGGCACCTATTGATTCATGGAACTCTACAAGTTCCTCGGTGAACGCACCATGAATTGCCCCATGATGCATAAAAGTCTTGCCATCAGTATCTCGTGCTGCTGGGTCCAAACCCAAATCAAACAGTAAATTGAGTGTTTCATGATCTGCTCCGTTATGATGCATAATAAGATGCGCCAGATTTTCTTGACGTTCATTGACGCATAGTGGATCAGCACCTTTCCATATGAGTAGGTAAAAAATATCCCTGTCAAACTTTAGGTGGAAAGAGCCCACATACAGACTGAGGCAAGAGTTTCCCTTTGCATCGGGTTTGTTGGCGTCGCAACCACACTGTATCAGGAAATCAACCGCGTCAACATAGCAGAGGACGGATGAGACATGATGGTGCAATGGGCTCCTGCCGTGGTCATCCAGCGAGTGCCAAAGCTGCGAAAGCTCGCTCTCGCGAGCCTCTGACATGTACTGCAGGACATCTAAGCAACTATAATTCAGTGCATAGTGGAATGGATTCAGCCCATGGATATCCTTCAGCAGAATATCATGGCCGTTTGCTACAAGATTGCGCACAACCTCTAGGTTACCTGCCCTGCTGGCAAGGTGGAGACACGTCTGATGCGATCCGTTCACTTGTGAACTATCAGCTCCTTTCTCAATGAGCTTGCGTAAAATAGACCACGCATAACCTTTTTGAAAGTCTATCACATGTTGAGGGTAATCCCCACCAACGTTAGCCAAGTTGACGTCGATAGTCCCACTCTCTAGGAGTATCTCAACAATATGTATTCGAGTTTTGTCGATGTATCGGAAGATCTTGAAAGCTTCTTCACTTTCAAAGTCCGTGATCCAACCTCCCCAAGACTCAATGGCGTATTCGCCATTCTCCCAGACATCCTCATATTTGCGACCTAGAAGATGGCGCCTGATTGCAAGATGTAGTGGCGTATCGCCAAAATCGGAACGAGCATTCGGATCGGCCCCATGTCGGAGCAAAAAAGTGGTCGTCTTCGTGCATGCGTTCAATGCAGAGAAATGAAGTGCTGTTAGACCGGAATCTACATTCGCTCGAGCTGCGACTTGCTGGTCCTGAAAGCTGTGCGTAATGATGCTCACTGTTGCTCGTCCAGGCCACCATTGTCTTTCAATTCTTTGGCTCACCTCGAATCCATTCTGAAGGAAAACTTGTGCAAGTTCTGGATCTGAGTTCCCAATGGCATAGAGGAAAGGCGTCATATTATCTTTGTCACGCGCATATTGGGAGACCCGGCTTTTAAGCAGGAAGTCGGCCAGTTCGCAGTCATTATCTCGGCTATTTTTGCAGATCAGATGGAGTGCGTTTTGATAATCGTCATCTAGAGCATTCACGGACGCTCCATATTCAACTAAAAATTTTACGGCTTCAAGTTGAGAGTGTTGAGCGGCAGTGAGCAAAGGGGTTCCGCCATGCGTATCTTTTTCTTCCAGCTCATCTTGAAAGCACGAGAGTAATGGGACAATCCCCCAGCGAGCTGCAACATGAATGACCGAGAGCCCAGTGCCCAAATCACCCCCAGAGCCTCTTTTTAAGTAGTTGTGACTATCTAGCCAACATTTCCACGGCCCGAGTCGGTTTCGAAAAAATTGCTCAATCTCCTTTGAAACAGTAAATTCTGTTTGAGCTAGGTTTGCATGTTCCGGCCAGTGCAGTACTGAATAACCAAGGAAGCCGTGGCTAGGTTCCAGTGTTGACATATCCATGTCTGGTCGACAATACTGAAGATAACCTCGATGCACCGATATGAAAGAGCATAATTTGATCCTCTAGGGTTGATATCCTGCATTTCCAACAGTAGAAAGTCTTAAACCGACCTGTGCAGCATCCGCACATGGCCATTATCAACGACAATCAACAGATGGCACAATCCAATAATGTCTCTCGTGAACTGAAGGCGAGTTTCAAGATCTTTGTCAAGATATAGTCGACATGCCTCAGCTATTTCCACCAACGTCAGCGGTCGCATTGCGAACGCAACAAACTCCAAAATTCTCTTGATAAGTGGGTAATCCTTTGAGCCATAGACTGTGGTGGATGTGACAGCTGCATCAAGCAGGTTTTGATATAAAGAATGCCACCCTCGTGGAAAAGCCTGGAGTGTGTCGATTACCTTCCTCGACCTCACCGATCTCAATTCGTTATAAACAATACCGACCCAGAGAAAGGTCCCATCCGCCTTCTCTTCAAGGATGCGAGATACTTCCCAAGCAACAGGCTCAGTGTACTTATTTCTCGTTGCAAGCTTTTTCACCGTATTCTGTATCATAATTTGGAGATCTCTCTTTACGTCTTCGCAAGTCCCTAGGTCTTTACATCTGAAGATAGATAGGCAACACTCAAGGTTGGGATATGGACGACTGATGATCAGCATGTGTAACTTGTGTCGGGCTGAACTTGTTAGGCCTTCTTCACTGAATGACTGGTATATTTGGTGAAGCAGCATTTCCTGGGAATCAGCTTCGCATTCGTCCAAGGCTTCAATGATGCAGTATATCTCGGGCCCCTCAGCTGCTCTTCCCATATCCATCAATATGGCCCATAGCGTATCAAATGAAGTAACAAAGTCATCGCTTCGAACCTCATATCTCGACATGACACTCCTCATGAAAGGCGGATATTGATTAAGTATCTGATATATGAGGCCCCTTAGGATGGATGTCGCCTCTCGCTGGCGCTCCGAGCTGGCTTCGCAAAAGAAGAAAGACAGAATATTATGTCCATCCACGAAATAATCTTTCTTCGGTAGCTCCTCTACAAGTGTCATGGCCATTGTCGACTTGCCGATCCCCAGGTTACCATATAACCAGAAAACATTTTGTTCCACGCCATCAATGTCTTCATCTCGCCGAAACCAAGATTTGAGCTCGCTTGACTCCAAAAACCAGCTGCAGGTCCCTGGAGTGCGATTTCCTTTTCTCCGCTTCAAGGAGCTCATGTCTTCCTCAGGATCAGTGATGAACAGATTTTTCAAAAACACCTTTTCCCTTTCAGTAAATCCGAATCCTAAAAATACCATTTAGTAGGACGCAGATGATAAACAGATACCCAAAAAAGCATACCTTTCTCTTGGCATACTGTGTCCTTCACTAGGGGAACGAGTGATAAGAGTGCCTTTGTATAAGCAGCTGCGGCAAGGGCTGCATAGCCCTGCCAGTCGTTCTGCTTATGACAATCACAGTAGTCACATATTCCCCGTATGACTAAACATGAAAGCTGATCCATAATTCCCGCCGCCTCCATTTCAAAACAGAGGGCGTGGAGATCTTTGGCAATGGAGTCTCGCGCCCGAGCATCCTTCATGACTTGATTACCTGACACAATTAGGCCGTAATGAATATGCGGCTCATCACTTGCCCGCGGCTCACGCGAAACCAGTTGACTTTTGTCGCATGATGAACAGTCCGGGTTGCCCCTTGGATGCTCATACATTGCGTGAAAGAGCCAGTCCTTGTTTGGGCGAGAAAAGTGCCTGGTTGCCTGGTGTTCCTGCAAGGCATCAGAAAATATCTGCTTAGTCTTTGTCTCCGGCAATATGTAGGATGACCGCATTTTGGAAAGGACGGTTAGGAGAAGCGGAGATGGCTTGTTGAGCAGACCCATGGGCTCCAAGTGTCCATAGCACATCTTCCCATAATCATACTGAATCACACCGCCGTATTTTTCAGTAGGCATACTGACGACCACATTGCCAAGGCGAACATCGGCATCGCTTAAAGGTGCCCCCCCTCGACTCCGACCATCAACCCGAATCTAATAGAGGGGAATGTTCGTCTCATATGAGCCACCAAAAATGCGGCAGAAGTTGTTCCACAGACACCGGATTGTAGGCAGACAGTTACTACATTATGTCCACTCATGCTCCCAAGGGTGTAGGTATTACTGTCGATATCCGATTGGGGAAGTGGACTGTGGACGTCATCGAGTAGGGCTGTCACAGCAGCCAGTTCGATCGACAATGCGCATATACAGGCGACCGTGTATTCACGGCGTAATATATCCCGCGTCGACATTCTGTGGGATAGTGAGGGAGACTATAATTGACTATATCAGGTATCTGGGTGCACACATATCAGGGTAGGAGAGTCCAAAGGTTATATAGCACGGCGGGCGAAACTTGTCAGGACGGAGAAGGGGCTAACTGCCAGGCCAGAAGGATGACTGTACTAACCAGGCGACAGCCTTAAACTTTCGCCAAGCGCGCTCGATCATCACTAGGCTATGTACTTCGTCTTCTAGCAGAAAAGAAGTTTCCAACCGGCTAAATTAATTGCGCTCTGTTACCGTGGTAGCTACTGCCCGTCGATAGAACTACAGCGGATCTCACTTCTGTACTAAAGACAATGACGTAATTAAATGGCTCAAGTTACACTAAAATCTGTGTCACGTGATGGTATGCTCTGCTCTTGGCCATGCTTATCTATAGGAGGCGACTTGATCGATCGCCCCGCACTGTATCCATGACTCTCAGCTTCTCAGCCCCACGCTCTCACTACGGTAATGGCCACTCTTGCCCGTTCAACTACCGCCACATTAATAAATTTGCCTGTTGAACTCCAACTCCAAATTGTCGATCATCTTGACTACCCTTCACAATTTGTTTTTTCTCAAACAAATAGGTATCTACGCTCTATTGTTGAGGTTGAAATGCCTACAACAGTTGAGCAAAAGTTATCATACTTGTGTGTTGCAGAGATATGGAGAAGGTAGTATTATATAAGGACTTATAGTTGTATCGTAACAGAATACTAATAATAATAGGTAAGAGGATTGCTTTGCTTGTAGCCGCTGTCTGAGGCTTCTGTTTCAAGGATGAGTTTGCCGACAAACAAGTGTCGGGGAAAAGGGGGGAACAACACGTTGAAAATAATCGTCGATTCTGCCTCACTTGCGGTGTCTGGAAAGGTATATACCAAAGTGGACAAGTGATACAGATTAATAAACACGATCACTTCCTCTGCTGTGCGTGTTGGGCCACAATATAAGGAGACTACGGGGATACTCGTGAGCATATAACAGATCAAATCCTCTATCTCCTGCCCTCGACAAAGCTGGCTCTAGCAAGATCCACCCTACAAATATAGTCTGTCAAACTGTGCTCAGACCACGGCGCTCAAATAGCTCACGGGCAAAGCATCAGCAAAAATATAGACTTCGCAGGAGTCTATTTAAGAATGCGCATAAATTTGGAGTTGAATATGATGCTGATGTTTGCGTGATTCTTCGTACCCGGAAAGATGGTCGAACTTTTTCTTTTAATACCGACTCTTTCGAAAAGTTCCTGCTTTTAATAGCAGAGTTGGTACGATTTCGCTTAAGTCAAATACAGCAGGGGAGCTGAAAATACTAGGATCACTATTATCCGACTCCAATGAGAACTACGCCAAAGGACTTTACTACTGAGGCCAAGGATTCGCCATCTAGTCAGAATCAAAAATGCCAAAAGACATCGGAGGACGATCAAAATGGAATAATATTAGATGACTCTTTCGCAAAGACCGAGGGATAGCTCTTCCGTACAAACATCAAATGTCTCAGAATAATTCCATTCGTTAATATGGAGGATAGTTTAACAATACAAAATAGTTCCACGTGGAGCCAGGATAATGAGCTGTCGAAAGATATAGTAGACTCCCGATAAGTGTTGACTTAACATATTGACAGAGGCTAAAAAGAATATAGTAGGATGACTCTTGAAATTGCAGATATCCAATATTGAACAATTCTCTATCCACCGCGTCTTATTACTGATCGACCTGCTGCATACGGAATGACTAACCAGATTACCATATGAATTGTGGTATTTTGGTTCAGCATATATCTCCCATTCCGCCATATAGATGGACTTGCTGCAATATGTATCAAATGACGTCAGTTGCGTGAAAAGAGTATCCTAGGTGTGTTCCGTTTGCGTTTCATGTGCGCCTCAAGAAGCCGTCTTCTGGCACAGCAACACATCTGCCTGTAATCTCGTACTTATGCTGACGGAGAGATCCACCGACGGGGAGAATTACTGGTTGAATCATTGCTTCACTTATCTATGTCGCGATTCGTAAGAGCCACATCAGTGCCTCCTTTAGTCTCTACAAAGATAACAGCTGCTCATCCACGACCTATTATTGATTTTATTTGAAGCCTACTTCACTTCTAGTGGAGGCGTCTCACTTGCGCACTAGCCATTCGCACCGAGAAATGCTACCAGAAACAAACTGCACCAGGTACGGCTACTGCATTCCAACCCCCAATAGTAGTTCCGTATTTTGGTGAATTCGCATCTGGTAGTGAATAATTCTCATAGAAATGCCTAGATAATGATCATCCACGAAAATGTCTTTCCCTCCGCACCACACTACAACGTCCAGGCCTGCAGAGTGAACACTTCCAACACGCACATTTGTCCAATGAAAATGTGCTCCATGCAGTTCGACGGCTTGGGTAAGCTTTGTAGTCTCAGACAAGTGGATATCTGCGTGGATGCTCCTCGTCTAGAACTAACGTAAAGATCTCTATTATTTTCTACATGGCCTGCGCCTGTGAAGAATAAGTGTTGATGGCCTTCCCCAAAAATAGATTTCCAAGAGCTTTGGCTGCCATCCATATCTGGTTATGTTTCGTTTCGTTTACTGGAGGTGTTTCAGGTAGGGAATACGATAGAACCCCTCAGATCATGCTGGATGATAAAAGGGAGTTATTCTTTGGGAAATAGCTTTGAACTTCCCTTGTAACGATCAAAATGTATGCTCCCATCACCAGAAACAGCAATACCCAAAAGCACCATACTAACAAAAGTTCCAAGACCGCCCCCGTCACGACCACGACAGCAGGGTGAACATTAAACCAAGCGCCCTCCGCATATGTAACGGTGGTTACGACCCAGCATGTTCCGAATCTACTGGCTTATTCACCGAACGTAGATGACCGTGGCCAAGCTACCGACAGCGATCAACAGCGATAATACTAGAGAGCATTGTAATAGAGACCAGCGCATTCCCCAGAAACTACCTGAAGACGGGTAGGATTGTCGCAAATGGCCTGTTCCGCAAGCGTAAGGCGCCAATGGCCATGATGCCCACTGTCGAGGAGTCGAGTTGGAGTATAAGAGCGTACATAGGCAAGGGAATGATTTCGTTGGTCTTTTGGACACCGAGGCAGAGAGCGTAAATGCCAATGGCGCCAGGAAGGATATTCAGATTGTGATTCTCTCGGACTGTGAAGCATGAGGTAGAGATGTAAGTGTTATTAGCCACCTCCACGTCAAGACTACAAATAGTGCTGCAATGAAGCCGAAATATGGCAGGCCGGGCTAAACCTATGAGTATATCCCATACCTCAGCTTGGCAGGCTAATGGTAGGCCTAAGCTACAGTTAGCTCTTGCATGGTTAATTCAGTGTAAAGCCTAAGCTACAATATATTTCTACATGGCCTAGTCTCAACACAAAGCCTAGGCTACAGTGGCGTTTTTGCGGGCATAAGTCTTGGTACAGCGTGGTCTCACGTTCTTTGAGTGGTAGATTCATTAGAGAAATTGTGTGATAGTTTATCTATCGCACTGTGTGGAGCTAATGCCTAGACATCACATGTAATGGCAAGCTGACTAGCAAAACAATCGGTGCTTTAGGCTGACGATTGCTATCCTTGTGCATGTCGTTCCTTTCAATGTGTAAGTGGTGGAACATTTCACCCCATCGTTGCCTGCCAAGAAACCAAGCACTGTCTTCCATTTGTCTGGTTCGTACGCGTCTTTAAGCTTATAATACCCAAGAAATTAAAGATTATAATCGCATATCGTCAATGGCAAGGGCTCGGCATATGAATACTACTTCTCCGACTACATAGGAAAATCAGTTATACGTCAAATAATAACTTCATGCTACTGACTTGATTACAAACTTTTTGGATGCTCCTCGACTATTAATCTCTCTCTTTTACTGCATAATTTTTTCCAAGAGATACTAAACCCAACAAAGTGCAGCCCAAACTGAATAAATAGAAGAGAAAGGATTCCACATTTACATTCCGAAGTTCAATGACTAGCATTTACTCTCTGACACACCTGTTATATTCATCAGTAAAAGGTGATTGGACTCGGGACTTCAAGAAATCACTAACGGCAGTTTCGGGGCTTATTCTCTTGCTTAGCCCACCACCCGTTTTTAGTCTTGTAAAAATTTCTAAAGCGTTATGTTAGCATACTCCTGCGCCTGCCGCCAAGTATAGATGTCCTAAGGAAACGTACTTGTACTTGCAAGAAGATTGCCATTGCTCACCACGACGGGCTTCGCCAACCCTATCACTCGAGTCGCACGGGTACTTATAGTACTGAAATGGCCTTTCAATTGTGCAGGCACCTTGCTTGGCTTGTTTGTCCCCGATGGAGAAACCTTCAGTTCTCTCCTCAAGGGAGTCATAATCTGCATGATCCTCAGTAGGGGTTGCCCCGGTAAGCTGCGCGACAAGAGGAAGGAGAGTAGTAAGCAGATAGATTGGTGACTTCATAGTGCACAGAGAAGCTAATTCAGTAGTGTCGTTTGTGAAAGGCTTTTTACTCTTGAAGCAAGTTAACACAAGTTAAAAGAGGCAGCACATTGTATGTGTTGCTTCTATATCAAATAGTTCAATGTGTAGGACTCTCTTAAAGCCTTTATATAAGCCCAGTGATGGACAATCATAGTAGTCAAATATCATGAGACCTTGGGTTAACGAGTCTAGAAAAACAAATGACACCATACGCAGGTCATGACTTTCAAATGGGATTTCTTGTGATTTGATCATGGAGTCATATGCTCCCACTTCGAACCAAGGTAACCTAGACTGATGGCCTTCATAGAGATGATATTTAGCCTATACAGGGCCGTGTGAAGTAGATATCGGGGGCTTGGACACGAATCAGTACACTGCTGGCCGAGATCATATTAGCACAGAGCCAAGGTACTGAATAGTCAGAAATTATGAACCATACAGTTTAATTAATGTCTTCTTTGAGGCATAATTGTCGAGTTTTTGCTTTATTAGTTATTCAGCGTTGATTAGCGAAAAACCTACTCGTATGATGAGCTGTGCCAACTACGATGGTACAGGTGGCAATGCCGAGATTATCTTTCATCGCTCACATGAGCCATTTTTTGACACTCAAAAGCATGGCGTATATCAATGGTCTCAATCACCAACCTAATAACCAAAGCTAAACTCCTCTTGCGTAGTGCGCTGTAACCGTGGTTCTCATCTTCGCTATTAAATAAAGTAATTCTATCCCGCGAAATGACAACTTGCAACTTATCTCGTCTATCCATACACTTACTGTATTCTTATGGGAGGAATCCTGTATAGATGATATAACAGCGGACAAACATGTGTTGTTGCGAAAATAATCTTTACAGTATAGGGTTCAATGTTGAAAGGTGTATGTGAATATGCAATGTTAGTACATAATAACATATACCTTGAAACCCAATATATCCATATAATATAACAAAGGTTTGGGGGAAATAAAATAAAAATAACCAAGCACCAGGAACACTCAGTGTCATTGTTAAAAATTTATGGCATTTGGCCCTTAATGGTTAATAACAGTTTTATTGGAAAACATATCCGCCAAAAGCTCTCGGACTTATTTGAGACTGAACTTTCCGATCTTGCTTCTTGGTGGAACTCTAGGCTGTACCATGGGTTGGTTCTGGGCTAGAGGGCCGAAAGTTGTAATTAGCCTTTCAGAGCGTCCAGCTAAAGCCTAGCATCTATGCGAATGATTTTGTCACACCACCAGATGGTTTCTACCCTATTTACAATTGAATACTACACCCTTGTGACTTTTCATGTATGGGCGCTTTGCAAGCGACCTTACCTAGTCATAATGGGAGATTTAGTTTTAGACATAGCTTCAACGAAGGATCGTACCGGTTAATAATATACTAAGATTATTAATTATTTTAATATAGTAAATAATAAATTAGATTAACTGTGGTTAATCTAATATTAATTTTATTATTTAACCTAGAAGATAGAGTTCGTGATTTAAAGTAACATGGGTACTAATACTCAGTCTTGGAATACTGACATGATCGGCTGGTGTACATAGTTGGTTTACTAACCTCTTTGGTAGTGTAGTATTAAATATAGTTAATCTTGATTAATTATCAAATTTTTGGCTTAATTATAATTAGATATGGAAATTCTATTAATCTAGCTATAATCTAGTAGTTAGATTTAATTGACTCTATTAACCTAATCTAACCTGGCCAAACACCAGTCTATGATTAACTTTAAAATAATCTGTATCTTATAGTATATATTTATTAGTGTGGTGGATTGTCTGATGTCAATGATAAACAACGGAGAAAAGGAACTCTGAAGGGCTAGTGTTGCTACGATTGGCTTGGACTGTTGCTTAGATATTAACCCCAAAAGTATAATTGGATTATAACAGAAAGCTCTTTGTCTCTATGTAATGTTTTGGACTCGATGACACTGCAATTTTAGTGTGCAGGTGGCTCTCTTCAGTACGTCTCACAATTGAGGACTAGTTAGATCACCTGATCTAAGCCCTATAGTTACCTAAATTAATTAGTTAACTATCAGCTTCAGGGCGGAGATGATATAATCAAAGTGAACTCTTAGACAGTTACCGAACGTGGGTGGTCAAAGCGCCGGGTAGTGTTTGGTGGGGTAGAATACAAGGCAACCTCAGAGTCGCCCGAATTTATTGAGAAAATGTAACAGTTGTGACCAGAATCATAATACACACGATGAGATCGTCTCTTACACAAAATCTTTCCTTACTTCCAAATGAAGTATTAAGCATTTTGATTCTGGCTTTGGACCGCCCCGCGCAGCTGGACCTTGCACGAGTAGACAAACATCTACGGAGCTTATGCCTCCCTGTGATTTTTAAATCGATCAGTATCACCTTTTCCACGTCTAGCTTCAAGAGATTAGAGCATTTAGCTACATCTCATTTGTCCGAATACGTGAAAATATTGGAATATAAAACTACAGGTCTTCTCCTTCCTTGTACGCTGAACCTTGATGGGGGAAAGAACAAGTAACTGATCATAGGTGTCAGTGATCCTGATATCTTTGAGTCGGAGATCTACACCCCAGAGGACTTTCGCGATGACCAAAGAGATGGTATATGGGTTAGTGATATTGACTATCAAGATGTTCAACCGACGATGGGGGACATTGCCAAAGACCAAAACATGGTGTTGGATAACGGCACAGACTTTTCGACATTAGTAGTCTTTCTCTTTAAGAATCTCTATCTGAAGAAGTTCGTATTTCAATATACATGCCCGCTCGATTCACTGCAAGATTGGTATCCAATCCGGGAACGTGAATCTGGGCTCCGGAGTATCGAACAGTCTTTCGAACGGCATTTCACGGCCTCATTCCACGCCATGCGTTTAAAAGGGATGATAAGCCCCATCCGTTCGTTAGAGATCTTCAATGTTTGGCAAGATATTGGTAAGCGCTACTATGAACTGTTTCAAGAAGTTCTCCGGCGTGTACGTGAGCTCCATCTTCATGACGCTCATGTATTCAAGACCATTGCGAAACATATCGATACACCATCACTGCGCACGTTCAAACTAGATAGCGTGGAAATCCAACTGGACTTATTAGAGGTATTCTGCAAGAAGAACCATCAAAATCTTGGTACGTTACATCTGAGGACTACTTATTTCCAGAGGCAGATCAAAGGTCAAGAAGATGGCGGTAAAGACGCTCCTCCATCTTTGCTTCAGGACTTCTATAAGATTGGGAAAAGTGAGTGTGTATGCACATCCTAATAGTTACCGTGGCTTGGAGATGGCTGTGTTGGAAGCACTTCTGTTGCGACAAGTTGACAAGGCTGATTTAGTACAACTATGGAAAGAACCCTCTCTCCTCATATAGCCCGTGATTGAAGATTATTAGTTTGGAATTAATCAATTTCGTACGCATAGCCTGCACGGACAGCTTCACACCACATGGCAATCGAACAGCCCTTTAACAACTGTATTCTCCAACATACAATTTACCGGTACTATACTATGATAAACCTATCAATTCAAGCACAAGCAGACGTATAGAGGAGAAGGCTCATAAGCTCAGTTGTTCTATTTTACATGATAATAATTTTGTACTGGATCATTTCGCGTAAATCAGATTAACACACCTTTCTGTGACGGATAAAAGATTATCCTATTTCATATTTACTGATATTGCTCTCCCAGGTAGCTAAATACTTCTGATGAGAGGCCCATACCCAAGCTACCCTTAAACATGTGTCCAATGATTTCAATGGATTTATTCTGGTGGCGTTGTTCTATGAACCTTTTTCTGATTGTTAAGAATAAATTGACCTATTCTATTCACAGATCAGGGGTCGACTGACAGGCCTTTGTCCCACATCCTTCGAAAGTGTACTTGGATGGTGCGGCTGACGTCACTTCCTTGTCCACCATCTTGCCAGCAAGCTGCCGTTCGCTATCGCTCGCCGGCTACTCATTCCTATAACCTTCTAGATTCTCCTGTATCAGCCCTGCTGCTGCCGTTACTTGTCATTCTGCAATCCGCGCAGTACACGTTGATAGCTCTGGTTTGCACGGATATACTTATCATGAGATCTCTTCGCACGTTTCCGTGCCCGATGATGGTGATATGACAGCTTCTTGTCGTCCCTAACCTTCTTCAGATGCTGCCGTTCTCCAGAGACTTGCTAGAATTCTTGGTACTCGTTTCCATTTGAACGTTTTTTCTTGTCTCGAATCTTCTTCCGCTTTTGAATAAGCTCTTGTAGGCCACGTACACGGGGGATGGCAAAGGATTCTTCGACCATGTAGAGCTTGACGGGGATTAATAGATTTCCTCATTGATCATCCGAACCGTCTCAACTGCTACTGGGCGGGTGGAACCCAAAGAACAGCGATGCATGTCGATATGGATCCCAACTCTGTAGTTCCAAACAAATGTGTGGATGTCAGCATGTTACACATTATGTTTTGAAGCCCATTCATCACATCTGCTACGGATGACAGTGTTAGTCGTTATGATACGAACAAAAAAAGCAAAGGGGGCCGGGGACACTTACGGCTGTCGTTGAATGAAAGTCAGGGTCATCCTTGTCCAGGAAGTGGAGAATGATCCAGAATACAACTTCACAAAGCTTCAATCTCCGTCTGCAATGTTTTGAGCTTAGTCTGGAGACTGACAATATGATCAGATGCATTCTGTAGAATCAATGCCTTCCTACTCGGTCTCCTGCCCTTCGCAGACTTAGCATCAGAACCTGCAGCTGCAGTTCCTTGTCTGGTGGCATCATCGAGTTGCTTGAATCTAGCATCTAAATCTGCTCGGTAGCGCTTTTCAACTTGATTGTGCCTTATTTTCCGCAGAATGTGGATTGTTGGATCATCTTTATTACCGGAGTGTGTAGCTCGGCGCCTATGCTGTACGGAAGAGTCTTGTGATAATAGCTGCTTCGGAACTGGCTTCGATCTTATAGAAGGCGCGGATGAAGGTTCCGAATTAGCCATAGGAGTAGGAGATCCAAGTAAAAGCTTTGGCTTTGACTGCTGGGAGGCGTCCGTAATGACGCGATCTTCGATAACAGGCTTTAATGGTTCTTCAACCTGCGCCTTTTTGTGTGTTAGGCCCATAGGTAGACCATTGAGTGGGTAATCGATCGAATCTTACTTTGAATGGAATGTAAGGATCATGCAAAACCTCTGCCATATCAACGCTACAGTACTCAACAGGTGGAAAGTGCGTATTTTGCAACTCAGTAGTGGATGCAGCCCAGTTGCGGTCAGAAGGCGTAAGGCCAGATCCCGACCAGGTTCCACATGTAAGGAGTGGGAATTCCATTGACCATGCATCATTTTGGTCAACCTGGGTAATGCTTTCTGTAGGACAGAATTCCATCCTAATAATGTGAGATGATATGATTTAAGGAATAGAACCAATATGGAAATAGATGTATACTAAGCGGAAATTAATGGATACTTTTTCCACACCTTTAACCATGGGGTGCTGTAGGCAGAGGAGAGCCTCCAAGGTGAAAATATGCATGACGACAGTGGCGGGACCATGTGATCTCAGAAGGTAGAGTCACTGGGCATTCGAACAGTGGATCTATCCGACAGTTCCTTTGGAACTCTGTTCCAGGAAGTGCCGTTGGAGCTCGGCTGTAAAACCCGGAACTTTTACTCTGTGGGGTGGTTCCACATTTACATATGAATACCCAGCGCTCTAGGCCCCTGTCATTCTGACGCTTTCCGCCTAGGAACCACCGACTTCTTGTCTGTTCTCGACCCAGGTCCCCCTGGTAAATCTCCAATGCAGCCATCAGATCTTGCTAGCCGTACGCCTGACAAACTTCGGACCTTTGGTCATATGCAGTTCTATCTATATCACATTCGAGCGAATTGTATGCTGAAGTCATGCAACATGACATACATAGACGGGTATTTGCATATTTGCATATTTACATCTTTCGTGTTATTTCTGCCAGTTGAACCTGCCCACTCGAGAACTATAACGCGCTGATTTTTCGACGTGAATACACATTGTTTAAATTGCAGCCAAGTGCAAATTTTGTACCCTCGTTTGGATCCCTTTTCACCAAGCCTGGCTTATCTGGATCAGTGGTGGGGGATCCTCAGACCAATGAAGCCTTTCCTCAGCCAGTGTTTAACCTTTGACTACGGAGACGGCGATGGTCCAATAAACTATCCTACTGCAGGGGAGGCCTGTAAGGCGCCAGTGCTTTGCAAGTCAAATACTTGAAGGGGGATTCCACGGTTCTGTATGACTGGGATCTGTCCATGCACTCCATGTATTCCCTCTTTGTACCCACTTATGTCAACCCAGATGGACATGTATCTTTGACCACTCTCGTGGATGGTTGTTGGAGAACATGTCTTCTCTGAGAAGCCTATCAAATTACACAAGCATGCTTGACGGTGATTGACACTAGAGAGCTGAGGGCCGACGACATACTAGTGCGTCAAGCTTCCCAGTGCCACAGTCTGCAAAAGCATAAAAACAATCATGACTTATTGGCCTATGGAGTAAAGCTCAGAGTATCCCCTTGTCGTGTTACCGCACTCATGGAGGCACTAGCGACTGAAGGCCTATCAGCAGGACAGAACATAATTGGACCGCAGCCAGCTCCATGGGTAGAATGCGACCACCATTCGAAGAGGAGAATTCCATTGGTCCTGAAAACATATCTGACGTTCGTTATGTATTGAATGAGATAAACGGTAGAAAGGACGGAGAATAATTAGTGTGCTGATACTACGCTATATGTTGTGGGCTTAATGCACGGTGCCATGAACGCCGTATGAGTTCAGACGAATACCATGGAAGGAGTCCGACTCGAACTTTGGCACCACACGCGTATCAGAAATTAAGTATCATTGGCCCCTTATATCCACAACCTGGAGAAATGGGCCACTGCGAGTGAGGTGCCACAAGCACCTCCCATTTGATAGCTTAGCTTGGTCCTCCACTATGAACGTTCCTTGAGGTGCTGAAGCCTCACAGCTTGAGCTTAGGGGTCATTATAGCGCACACATACTGTAAGAGTCTCAACCCTGGTACTTAGGATGAGATAGAGACTTTTTTTTTTTTTTTTTTTTTTTTTTTTTGAACTCGATGCAGTTGCTACCAATTTACTTTTCTTCAGTACAGAAAGGACCGTCAGGAGTAACTCTAACATTCACCATGTCGATGGGCTCCAGATAGCAAGGCATTATCTCATCCCTGACGCTTATTGTAAGTAACAACGGAAAGGCGAAGCGCCTTAGACGTCCTCAATAGGTATGACCGCTAAAAGACATGCGCTGAACGAGATCACCACATTTTCTTGACTACAGGACGCCTTCAGCTCTTGCGCGAGGCTTCAAACATGCGAAAATGGAGGTGCAGGGCAGCTTTGCTTTGAACAGCGAGACTAGTCAAGGTCTGAGCTTGTCTTTACACCTTGGACAGAAAAGAAAAGGGAGGATAGTAAAGCTCTGAAACCAGAGAGAACGGTAACACTCCGAACTGAGCAGTGACGCCTTTCCCTATCATTGTGGAGACATAATGAGTCGCACGATTGGCTGGCAAATCTATCCGAACAACCGATTATCTATTTATAGAAACTCTATTATTTCATTGCTAAGGCAACAGCGGTTTCGTAACTAGGTGGTATCTCAATTATGTCATTCTTAATGAAGTTTAAGTTACCGTGAAGGGGCCCACAGACATCGAAATGAAATGGGAGCAGGGATTTTGCCCAACTAGATAGATTCTCTACTTCATCGCTGCAATTCTTAGAGCCTTAAGTTATCTCGGCATTCTAGTGATAGGAGGTAGAAACAGTAGCTGTTGTGTAGGCAATAATGGATTGCCAAAGCTATTAGAAAACAAATTAGAGGTATTTATATTCCAACCTGAAACCTCGTTCCGTATTTCTGCGGTCTTGTATCTCTGACATCGCTTCAAACTGCTAGCAGCCGAGCCAGGGAGGATAGTTCCCAACACTCCAGTCACGAAACATCAAACACAGAAGCTCGAAGACCCAGAAGCGACGTCAAAGATTTGGAATATTACAGAAACTTTTTTGGGCAGGTTTGGACTTCGTCCATAATGAAGACCGAGCAAGTGTTGCTCGTATAGTCTCCGTTAACATGTTCTGGTGTTTCTGATCAAGAGGTCCTCTCGGTGGTATCAGAAATGGAAACCCCGGAGTTAAGGATTCTAGGAAGACAGCACTTAAGGGGTGAACATAGTACGCCTGGCAGATTATTATCGGACCAACTACATTTGGACATGCGAATGTCTGCACTTGTGGAAATTATAAATTTGAGTCTTCATGTTGAAGGACTTCAATATTATCAGTCATATTATTGGGACCTTGGGTGGTAGTATGATAAGACCTAGAGACAATAGCACAATGAGCACAGGCATTCTTTTGCTGCTTTATATCGAAAGACAATGAGTATGTAGGGCAGCCGCTGGCGGTAAGCTTAATACTTCAAAGGAAATATTACCCGTGATGGCCCACTTCCTTTATTTCTCAGCGCTTTTCACGTTGCATATTTCTGGATTATAAACCCACGGGTTGGAGAAGTGGCCGCCATGAGAAACCGCGGGGTGACTCATCACGGTCCTTAACCGGCAATTATACAGTGGTGGTGGTAAATTCACACACTGACCTCCCACCTAGGCGATATGCAGGGTAACACTATGTAGTCCTTATATATGATTATGTGCAATACACCATTACTTTCCGTCACGGCCTATGTGGCCTATATGCTTGGTGTTCCGATTAGCGCTGTGGCGCGCGGCTTTGAAACCTCCGCGATGCCTCCTCGAAGTCTAGTATTGCGCCGAAGATGCTATAATTCTGCGGGGTATCATCTAACCTACCTTCCTTAACTTGGCTTGCTCCTCCAGCATATCTTAAATGTTGCTAAATGCTCTTCCAATCTTGCGTCGCGGCTCCTGTCGTAACCTGACTAGCCGCGGGCAGCCAATTAATACATGGGCCACAGTCTCTACCGCTCAACATTCACTTCTCTCGTCGTCCCAGAAGCGATGCTGCTTGCCATATGTCGCCGTCTAGTACCGTGCCACAACATGATCATTCTAGAACTACGACGTTCATATGCGGCAAGAGGGACGATGTTTCCAATTCAATGTGCGGGTTCAACACGAGTTAAGTATGATGTGACGCAAATCAGATGCAAAGTTGCCCCTCTGCCACTGTAGCGTAGGGCCGAAAATAGAATCCTAATGCAAGAAGGCTAGCATAGACCTTAACAAGGCCCTAATTTGCTTCTTCCTTGTATTGGAACTGTGCAAAATGAATTGCTATAGTTGTGGCAGCGAATGTATTGCGCAAAGGAAGTGAGGTAGGAGTAGCAGACAGCAACCACCACGACGCCCGTACCCGCTGGGCTATCAAATTTCTCAAAGCTAAATATCAATCTGTGATCCGGCGCCTTTTAATAATGATTCTACAAGCCTTCTGTAACTGCTATTCGAGATCAAATTAAGGCCGGCCTAACAGTGCGCTAGTGAGCTTAACATAGACCTTCCAAGGCCATCAAGCTCAAAGATAATCACTATGTGAATAATGATCTCAACTTTACCATGGCCTCCTGAAGTGAGGGAACACATTGTATGTTTCCTCGGAGTTTCTTGACAGTTTCATCGGTGCCTTCATACAGAACGCGGACTAACTGTAAAAGAATTTGTCAGGCATCCGATGCATCTTTGTGCTTCTAGCAATGTTTCCTTGCGGCATTGTCCTTCAAGAAATCAAATACACACACAGAACCAGAGGCTGTATATCCTTGACAAGGAGCTGTACCGGTGCCCTATTGGTTATCAGGAACCTGAAGGGAGAAGCAAAACGAAAAATCATATAATCACCTTTGTATATTTTCTTTGGCAAATTGTGCAAGCTATAGGTTGTCACTTTCGCTTCAAGACGGTACATAATACGGAGCCTCGCTGAGGATGTTCCTGTGTTGAGTTTTCAGAAAGTAAGAGTCTTGCTGAGTTTCTAGTATTTCTGGACATACCTAGATTTACTGAAAAATAA
This sequence comes from Aspergillus sergii, assembly GCA_009193525.1. Classification (NCBI taxonomy): domain Eukaryota; kingdom Fungi; phylum Ascomycota; class Eurotiomycetes; order Eurotiales; family Aspergillaceae; genus Aspergillus; species Aspergillus sergii. The sequence continues at coordinate 62,248 of ML741763.1, forward strand.
AAGCTTGGAGTAGTTGGGAAAATTAATACATCCTTCTGGCTGGCCGAGTTGATGTATAGTAGTTTTGCTCCCGCGATATTTTTGTGCTGCTTGCTTCTTTCTGCTTTCCTACTAGAATCGCACTAATATCAAAGTCAACGCAATCGGAGGACGAGCGGCTCAATGTGCTGCCATATAGAAATCCAAAATAGTCAAAAAAACCATGAATTTAGACTTTATATAAAAATCAGTAATTCTATCGATTCCGACAGTGCACAACTTTATGGCCCTGTATACCATAGCCAGAACATTTAAATGGGGCGTGCTTAGGGGCTGACACTGGTTTTAGTTGTAAATACGTAAACAATGTGTTATATGGAATTATAGTCATATTGTATCACTCTACTCAATAGAACAAATGGAAAACTTCAGGGCTTGCTAACAAAAGTCGATACAGACTTTTCCTGTATGCTGTCTGCTCGCAAGGTATGCGTATGCATCAACCACCTGGTCCCTGCCGAACTTGAAAGTCTTCTCAACAGGGATAGGTATGTTGCGAGTTCCGATGAATCGAACAGCATCCTCAAGCAGCTGCTTAGAACCAACCATGATGCCACGAACAATTACTCCTTTCGCCAATGCAAGACCGGCTACATCTGGCATGGTATGCTGGAGAGAAGGTGAGAGGAAGCCTATAACTGCAATATTACCACCGTAGGCAACAGCTTCCAAGGACTGCTTGATAGTCCCAGAGCCACCGTTTTCAAGAATATAATCTACGCCGTTGCCGTTGGTTATCTTCTTCACCTCTTCTGCCCATTTTGGAGTGGTCTTGTAGTTGATGGTATAATCAGCTCCGTACTTTTGCTGAATATACTGTAGCTTCTCCTCCGAAGAAGATGTGATAATAGTAGTGGCACCAGCAGCCTTCGCAAGAACGAGACCAGTTACAGACACCCCTCCAGTACCTATCACTTCCAGTTAGATCTCTATTCTACTACAAATTCCGGATGACTTACCAAGGCAGAGAACAGTATCTCCTGGCTTCAGAGGAATATTCCCGTAGAAAGAGTTCCATACAGTGGTCCCGGTACAAACAACGCTAGCCCATTGGCTATAGCTAAGGTGGGAATCCGGAAGCTTGACGACTGCCGTCGATGGAACTGTTACATATTCTCTTAGAACACCGTCAATTGGGCCACCAAGTCCATTATTCCAGTTTCTGATCGGACCGTATAAGGTAGCGATGTCAAAAGTCACAATCACCTTGTCTCCTTTGGTAAATCCCTGAACCCCCTCCCCAACACCAACAATATTACCAGAAGCATCAGATCCAGGCACAACATTATTTTTCACAGGAAACGGGTACTTGCCAGTTGATATTGCAATGTCCCGGAAGTTCAATGCTACACTGCGCACCTTGATGACTACTTCATGCTTGCCAGCGGAAGGCACCGACTCCTTGAATTCAGCAAGTTGTTCCCAGGAATTGTGGCCTAGAAGACGAAGAACAGCTTGAGAAGGCATTCTGTATTTGGGCGAGGTTTCTTTCATTAAGAGGGGGGAAAGAAAAAAAAGAAAAGAAAAGAAAAGAAAAGAAAAGAAAAGAAAAGAAAAGAAAAGAAAAGAAAAGAAAAAAAAGAAAAGAAAAGAAAAGAAAAGAAAAGAAAAGAAAAGAAAAGAAAAGAAAAGAAAAGAAAAGAAAAGAAAAGAAAAGAAAAGAAAAGAAAAAAAAGAAAGAAAGAAAGAAAGGCAGTAGGAAAGAGACGGAAAGAGATTTCTTAAGTCAATATTGGCTTGTGAATTCTCGGAATCTCCCAGTATACCACCGTTCTTTTCCGATATCTGTCCTTAGATTTGTTCGGTATTGTTAAGCACAGTGTCTATGTTTTCTCTCAAACACAAGCTAGCTTGCCCCCACAGAGATGGCATATGTCGCTGGTGGAAAGGAGGTAGCATTACTGAGAATTCTGTGTATTGTGTATTAGAAACAAGATGTACCGCTCTGTTATAAGGTTTGTCACATAATCACGTATCAATGACGTGGCGGTGGATGAAAACAGAACCACTAAACCCACCATCGTGCTCTCTACATGCCCTTCACAAATAATCTCTGAATTGCTGAGATTCTGCGACCACAGTCTCATAATAATCCTAGCTGGTCATATCAAAGCCGATGTAGACATTACTGCTGAATAATATCAATGAGGCATCAAAACTGATGCTTCACAACCATATCCATAATGACGGACTTCCACATGGCAGGTATGCCTGGTTAGATCGATCGCTTTCATATGTGCTGGAACGACTAATGGTACCACATTTGAGATTCTTACTATTATCACACTATCAAGCAGTATCGCGTGAAAAATAACGGCTCTGCTATATCTCCCATAATTCAATAGCGGCGAGATACGCTCCTAGATTTCCTGTTATACTACTCACAGTTCCTCTTCCTGGTCTGGGTGAGATTACCACTAACTTTCCTTAAGAAACTGGAATACGACCTGGGTATCAAATGTTTAATGTCCAAGATTGTTTCTATTATCATACTTTTCCATCTGGTCCACCATCATTTCTATGCAATATTGATAGCTGTGCTCCTTCCTCTACTGCAAACACACAATGATTGGTTTGGTGGTGGGAAACTGGGGTCAACATGCTTTCATAGATAAGGCTCCATGAGAATCATAAAGGTGTGATCTTAAAATATCAAAAGCCCTGAAAACAAGATTAGAAAAATACCGAAGGTAAGGTAGAAGAAAGCAGCCACCACCACATCTGTATCCGTAGGACTATTAAGTTTCTCAAAAACTAAATATCAATTTGTAAATTAGCACCTTTTAATATTGACTCTCCAAGCCTTCTGAGACTGCTATTCGGGGTCAAATTAAGGCCGGGCTAACACTGCGCCAGTGAGCTTAATATAGGCCTTACCAAGCGAACAAGCTCAAAGATGATCACTAAGGGAATAATGATCGCAAATTTACCATGGCATCTTGGAGTGAGGGAACACCTTGTATATTTCCTCGGAGTTTCCTGACAGTTTCATCAGTGCCATTATACAGAATGCGGACTAACTGTAAAAGAGTTTGGTAGGTGTCCAATGCATCTCTCTGTGCTTTTAGCAAGGTTTCCTTGCGGCGTTTGTCCTTCGAGAAATCAAATACGCACTCAGAACCCGAGGCTGTACATCCCTGGCAAGGAGTCGTACCGGTGCACTGTTAGTTGTCAAAAACCTGAAAAGAGAAGTAAGGAAAGGAACATATATCACCTTTGCACGTTTCCTTTGGCAGGTTGTGCAAGCTGTAGTTTGGCGCCTTCGCTTCAAGACAGTACCTAAAGTAGAGTCTTTTTGAGGGTCTTCCTGTATTGAGCTTTTAGGAAGTAAGAGTCTTGCTGAGTTTCCAGTATTCCTGGACATACCTAAGAACTACAGGAAAATAAAAGCTTGGCAGAAGTGGGTTGAACAGTTATATACTGTTCTTTCTGGCTGACCAAGTTATTATATAGAGTTGCCTCTCCCCGGCAACTTTTTTCTTCTGCTTGCTTCTTTCTATTTCCTTGCTTAATTATATAATCGCACTGACATCATAACTAGTGATCGTAGAGTTTACTCTATTTTTAGCATACCATATAAAAAGGAAATTCGTAGCGTGAATAAACGGGTGGCCGAATAGTGAGAGACGTTTGTACAAGAATAACATAAATTTTGGAATAGAAAATAGCAACATATGACAAGAGTCAGGCTGATGAAAAAATTGTCTCACATTTCCTCGGGCAGTGGAAGGAGCCTCGTTTATAAATTATATTGACAAATATGACAATTTCAACCAGCAAGTCAAATCTCAGGAGCGTAAAATCCATACCATTAACCCTTTCTTGAGGCTAGCTGACGTCATTTTGTGAAAGAATGATCTGCTACCCTAGGTCAGCTAAAGGTTGAGCCAAGGATGAATTTGGACTCTTTGAGTTGAGCGCAAATCCCAGATGCCATGGCCAAGCCAGAGTACTAGTTCAATAGCTAAAAGTTTTGCAACCTATTAGTGAACTAATAGATTGGGTTTCCTTCCAAACGCTTTCGAATTGTTTACCTCAGTTACCGAACCAAAGTATACCATTTTACTTTTTACAGCAACACGTTTGCCACATGTTCCGTAACCACATACTAGCTTATACGTAGCTCATGTATTAGAAAGAAGAATGGGAAAATAAGAGAGAGAGAGAGAGAGAGAAAGAAAGAGGCAGGGCATGGTAAGTGAAAATGGCTTTACTGTTCACCGTGAAGTATTGACAACTACCACATAATCAGGGCGTACCAGAAGGGGATATTACCAGTTCCTCATCTTCGTCAGCGAGAGTGTAAGATATAAGAGACTGTGCACTGTACTATATGGACAAGAGCAAAAACAAGATAACATGCAATAATGTAGAAGATCATCTTGCCTACTATATTTAGACCAATGTTTTAGCTAGAAAAGCCGCGCGTAGAAACAGCACCAGGAGGCGCGTACACAACCAACTCAATCCCTTTCCCCCAAAACTGGGGGAGCGCAGATGAAGAAAAGGAAGCGAACGCCTAGGCAGCTGTACCACGAGAATATTGAACATGAAAGTTGCGGGGAAGCCAGCAGATCACAAGATACGTTGTGACGAGACCGTCACGAGAAATACCAGAAATACAATTCTGAGGCTTTGATTGGCTTAAACGTATGATGACTAATTTGGATCGAACCCCGTGAGGTGAAATTAAAATGGAAAACATTGAAATTTTATTATTTCGCAAGGGACTTTCCGATTTCGCGAGTCGGAATTGTTCCGAGGGCCCTCAAGAGGGCGGGCTCAGACCCCCGCCCTCATTTTGCGGGTCTGCCAGCCACCCTCGGAGGGTCGCCCGCGGACTAGGGCAAGGTCCAGTTGCAGGTACGAGACGCGTCTGTTTTCTGGCCTCGTTTCGCTCCGCCACCTAGTGTATCGCGTTCCCGGTCTTCACTAAGGTATATAGGACGTTATGCGTTCCTTTGGGCTCGTCTGCGAACAGGCGAAGCGCCCGTGGATGCTTTTGTATCAGAATCACCCACTGTTGTTTCGGAATTGGTAATCTATCGTACAGAGATTCTCTGGTGTTGTGGTCAGGTGACACGGTTGCCGCCTTAGGCTCCCTATAGGTTCTGACAATTGATATGAAAGGACGGCATGTTTTGTAGCCACACCTTCTCTTCTTTGTTCTATTACCGCATCCAATTCTCCATGCTCCTCGAAAAGGAAACTTAGCAGTAGTACAACATCTCCAGTACTTGTTCGAAAAGTGCGAAAAGTGCGAAACTCGGCTAGAGTACTTGTAAGCTTATTACGAGAATCTCTGTAACACAATCTAGCCTTCTCTAGCTAAATGTGGCGACCAGGTCGACAAATTTGCAGCGGAGTGGTCTGATGAAGAACCACCGGAGCAGGGCAACAAAGCGAAGCTAAAGGTCTTCTGACAGACGACACAATAAGCAGTTCTTGCCGGAGGCAGAATGAGATCATTGAGACTTTATGCTAACCTGTTCAGTGGTCCGACAGCAAGGTTCGGTCTGGAACAGCCGGCCGCATAGCGGATTTCTCCAGTTCTATGGCTCACCCCTTTGTCGCCTTTGTATTTCGTTGGTAAACGACGTAGCTGACGCTTTTTAAGTCAAATCCGAATAACCATGCCTTGTGACTTTGATCGACATCCATAAGACAAAGAAGCCCCGTTTATCAAGTATGCAGCACCTCTAGCAAACTATTATATTATTACCAAAAATTCTTCCCCATGTAACTCTCACCTTAAACAAATATTTTAGGTAGTTACTCGAATTTGCCACGGACCACTTTCTACGGTTTGCCCTTTTTTTTTTTTTTTTTTTTTTTTTTCTTGACCTTGTCCCCGTGACGAAATATTTATGGCTAGGTTTGTTTGAATGTTCTGCCTTCCAGCTGCAACATATACCGCCCGTTCTGCAAGAGTTCTTTTCGCTCTGTGTAAGGAGACCGTACAGCTACCTTATTATTCGAAATTCCTCTGTCTAGACAAGGGCCTCATAGCAAAGCGAAGCGCTTAAAAAGTTACATGTATCCTATATTTATTGTTAAAGGATATGTGTAACCAGGGCAGTGTTTGGCCACGAACAATGCCCCGTCAGCCCTTTTCTCGCCACTGAGATTTAACATTCCAAAACAATGTCTGCTGTTGAGGAGGCCTTTTTGGCTGCGGCGGCCAATTTAGAACATGTTCTACCGTCTGGGCTCGATGCTACTACTCCACTCATTGAACCCTCAGATGCATCAACAGGCACCGCCCATGATCTACTCTTTCACTTTCCCGGGGAGCCAAGCGATGGGAAAACGGCTTTTGAAAAGCAATTTCTAGGATTTATACGTCACATTCAGTTTTTGCAACTCAGTACTCTAGAAACTCAGATACCCTGTGCGGAACTGGAGAGTGATTCTGTACTGCCCGTGCCGTATACCAGGCCGCTCAACAGTCGACTGTGTCCTGCGATGAAAAGAGGGTCTGAATGGTATGAATTGAATAATAAATCAACTTGATGTGATATTCCGACACTGACTGGTTGATTAGGCTGGATGAAGGTTGGGATAGTAACCATATCAACTGTAGCGCAGGAGATGTGTTTGCACGCGATGATAATAGTTCCTACATAAGACGAGCGCTTGGTGGGCAAAATCAGGAAATAAAGCTTCCACGAGAGGTTCTTTCAAGTATTTTATCCGAAATACTTCTTCATCGTGCGGGGGGCAAGAATGGTCATCTTGTGGCAGAACTGCAGAAGCATCGTCAGATGAACAAAGCGCTTCGGACAGCACTACAGGATATCACAAAACTTATTAGACAAATTGCTAATGGTAACCTCTCAACAAAGCTTTCAATTGATCGGTTGGAAATGGACACAGACATCATCACTTCTAAGATCACGAGTAATGTCATGATAGATCAACTGCGAGCTTTGGCTTATGAGGTGTCCAGGGTTGCATTGGAGGTAGGAACGGAGGGCCTTCTTGGTGCCCAAGCACAAGTTCCCGGAATGCACGGCGTATGGAAGGAGATTACTGAGAATATCAACTCCATGGTATTGAATTTGACAAACCAAATTCGGGAAATTACTGCGGTCACGACAGCAGTGGCACAAGGTGATTTGTGTCAAAAGATCAAAGGGCCCGCAAAAGGTGAAATATTTCAACTGCAGGACACCATCAATACTACGGTAGACCAAGTCCGTACAGTTGTCACTGAACTGAGCCATGTCTCCCGTGATGTCGGAATTAGAGGGGTTCTTGGCGGACAGGCCCGTATATATGGGTCTCAAGGAATATGGAATGAACTTACTGCCAACGTCAATATGATGGCGGACAACCTGACCTCACAAGTTCGAGCCTTTGGCCAAATCACTAATGCCGCCACTGATGGTGACTTTAGTAAAATAATTAAAGTGAGCGCCTCTGGCGGGATGGACGAGCTGAAGCAAAAAATAAACAGGATGACCTCCGACTTGCGTGATAGAATCCAGCACAATATTGCGGCTATGGAGGCTGCTGAGCTGGCAAACAAGAGCAAGTCGGATTTCCTTGCGAATATGAGTCATGAGATACGAACGCCCATGAACGGCATTATTGGCATGACTCAACTTATTCTTGATACAGATGATCTGGCTCCGCACACCCGAGACATGCTAAATGTGGTTCGCAACCTAGGAAACAGTCTCTTAGTGATCATTGATGATATCCTCGATATCTCTAAAATCGAAGCAAATCACATGGAGATCGAGGCTGTTCCATTTAGCCTGGGGCAAGCTATATTTAAAGCCCTGAAAACTCTTGTGGCTGCGTGTAGTGAAAGAAGCCTTCGCCTCATATACCATACCAACCACTCAGTGTGTGATTGTGTGATTGGGGACGCGTTTCGCCTGCGGCAGGTTATTCTAAATCTAATTGGAAATGCAATCAAATTCACTGAGACTGGAGAGGTTGTGCTTACTGTCAATGAGACACATTCAACAGCTTGTCCTCCAGGCAAATGTTCACTCGAGTTTTGCATCTCGGATACAGGCATCGGCATAGAAAAGAGCAAATTAGAATCGATTTTCGATGCCTTTCAACAAGCGGATGGCTCTATGTCGAGACGATTTGGCGGCACCGGACTGGGCTTATCAATATCCAAGAAGTTGGTCAAATTGATGGGAGGAGATATATACGTCACGTCTACCATGGGTGTCGGGAGCAATTTCCACTTCACATGCGTATTTGGATTGTTGAATCGATCTATCAAGGACATTGCCAAGGATCTTACACCATATAAGAGCTGTCGAGTGCTGTTCGTCGAAGAACCTGATAAATATACCTGTGGCGATTCAGAGCACATCAAGCTGGCTTTACAGGAGTTTGGTCTTTACACTGATATTGTGAATATTGAAGACTGTACCTCACAACCAGGAACTCTGGTTCCGCCTATCACAATTTCACATCGGCAATATGACGTCTTGATGGTGCGGACTATAGAATCTGTTTCTCACCTGAGGGGCTTGGATACAATCAAGTCTCTCCCTGTTGTTCTGGTCTGTCCTGTGGTGTCAGTCGATATGGAGTCCGCACTACATTTAGGCGTAATATCCTATGTGACAACTCCCTGCTGCCCAATTGATTTAGTTAACGGAATCCTCCCTGCTCTAGAAAGCCGACCTTTACGCAATCACTCAGGAAACTCTCATCCTTTGTTCATCCTGCTCGCTGAAGACAACGAGGTAAACCAGCAGGTAGCGCTTAAGATGATAGAAAAGTACCATCATCATGTGACTGTAGCTGGGAATGGACAAGAGGCCCTGGATGAGTTTCGGCACCAACAGTACGATGTAATCTTAATGGATGTTAAAATGCCTGTCATGGACGGATTGGAGTCGACGGTCCAAATTCGCGAGTACGAGAGAGCCCACGGTCTACGCCGCACTCCTATCATCGCTCTCACGGCTCATGCGATGCTCGGCGACCGGGAAAGGTGCATTACAACAGGAATGGACGACTATCTCCCCAAACCGCTCAACCAAACAGAGTTGATGGAAAGTATCCACAAGCAGGCCACTCTCGGGGGCAGCCTATAACTTACGTTTTCAACCACCGAGTTGCGGATACCAGCTAGTTGCGAGTCCAGTATCCCGTATAAAACTACAGTTTTTAAGGCAACGGATTTCAACCATATCGTGATTATTCTATTTGACCTTCCATATATGATCAATTACAGTCTTACTTGATCTAGTTTGAGATTTTATGTTCTCTACTGTCTACATTAACACGGTGGGAAAAAATGCGTCAAAATACATGGTAATATAAGTTGCCTATGTAATTAGTAGAGCAAATTTAGAAAGATTAATATGCGTATTATTCATATTCTACATCTCTAATAAATCCAATGGCTACAGGAACAATCATGGTGTGGTGAGAATACAGCAGTTTAAAATTGCAATTTTGTGTGTAATACTGGGTTCTCAACTCAGCGGTTGAAAACGTTAGCCCCTATTTGTTTCAGTTAATCAGACTTGAGCTTCCAAAGTACCAGGTCAGCAACTTGAAAGTATAACCGTATCTATAGAACATATTACAACTCTGAGATGTATCCCTCGGTAGACTAAAAAACAGTAACAATAGAACCGAAAGCAACTTTTGATTATATACATAGAACATCAGTATAGTAGTGTAACAATTGGAGAAGCACAGCTGAATCGTTTTACAGCCGTAGGCCTGCCAATCATGAGAGGCTTTCGTCGGCAGGCTCTTTTCGTGGGTCACTGAAAAGGTACCCGAAGTCGTGAGACACATGTCAGTTCCTGTCCAAACCACCCCTCCCCTGGTATTTGGGATTGACTGTCGTTGGAATGACTGCAAATCGACAGGATCATGTGAAGATCCCCACCATACGGTCAGTTTCCGAAGCAGCGACAAAGGCCGGAGTAACAGAATAACGGAGACTTATCTAGAAACGCGTATGAAACAATGCGAGGATCGTCGGTACTCTTTGGCCTTAATTGGCGTTTTAAAGGGTGATCCCAGGCATAGAACTTGTGCCATGTGTGGTCAAATGTGCTTGCAAAGTGTACCGCAAAGCTTTCATTGCCAGACAGAGGGAAAGAAAGTGGTCGCCAAGCAATCATGTCACGTCTCAGGACAGTTTTGCTACATATTAGTACACAACATCTGCGCGTATTTACTGGCGTACTTCAAGGATTCCAGGCCATAGTAATGCTGTGCATTCCGGTGTTTTGGTCCCCAGACACACAACGGATGCTATGACCGCCCGTGGGTCGAATTGTGAAGTTCTAATAATTGCAAAGGGAGGCCCAAAAGAGCCAGATAATACCACCCATCACTGCTTCTATGCTAATTCCCGCAGTTTGATAGTACCCAAGCCTTCAGACCTGAGCGTGCTTATGTACGTAAGCTCTGAAAATGTCATTTTTTGTGATACTCTGTCGCTTGTCCTTGGTGGAAGGGCCACCAAGCGCGTGTGGGTAACGGTCTTCGACCTTAATTTACTACTCAGATATCTTCCCTTTAAACTCTCAGTGGATCCCCCGTGGCCCTTGTGATTCATTTCTTATGCCCTGTCTTTCGGTGTTCTGTGCTCTCACCAATGGTTAGCCAGATGCTGACATATAGGCAAGACTTTGCGATAGAAAATTGAACATAGTAGGATCTGGATAGAGGACATTACGGACAATATTCTCCTGGATTTCTCCTTGGTTTAATATCCTTGAGATAACGTCATTGTAATTTGACGTCCCGAACTCGCGTTCAAGCGTAGCTCTGCTAGCTTCATTATGAATCCCTTGAGGCCCATGTCTAGCCACATCGCAGGTGTGGAGCAATAGTTAATTTCTTCTGCTCAGTAGACCCACCTAACCGATGCGTTTTCTTGAAACGACATAATTTTTGAGAATAAAAATACACAGGGCCGAACACTCACTGACGAGAAGTAAATATCTTCCATCCGTCCAACACCTGCGCAAGAGGAACGGAGTGGTCTCTTCTCCAGTTCTGCACGGCAGTGACATCCTCAACCATGATGACGAAATCTTCAGTCGGTCCTTTGTAGAAAACCTTAGATTGCCTGGTATTCCCTCGGGTCATTTTGAATGATTTTGGTTCAGTTGTCTGTGCTATGCTTGCTGATCGCTAATTTGACCAAGATTAGACGGGAGTTTTCTTATAAAACCACGCAAACTGTATATCTCTGCAATATCTTGAGTTTCCGACAGGTAAAAATGGTGGCGATACGACGAGAGGAGACGCCACCATATCCTCCTCCCCCGTCATCATGACGGGCAAAACACTTTCTATTGTAGGGTCTTGGAAGGCCTCGCCTCCTTGCACAGACTATCATATCCACCTGGTGGTAGCAGGGAGTACCACGGTCCAGAGTGTCTGAACTCTCAACCATTGCCATATTTCTTTGCATCTGCCTATATAGCAAAAATACAACTGGCTAGGTTATTGCTCCTTCTGTCATTGTCCAATATATGCTATATTGTGGCGAACAAACACCGCCTTCTCGATCGTGATCAACTGGTAAAATATACAATATTCAGCTGTACAGTATAAGCTAATTCATGAGACAAGTACTGCAGAATCTACTATAATCTATATCGTTGCACTGTCTAAGGTGTATCACGTGACTCCCATTTTGAGCTCAAAAGGGTTCAACAATCCATGGGATTGAAACAAGGCAATGACGTGGAGACTCGACTGTCCTAGTGTAATCTATCAAACAATATCTGTCAAGATATTGTGGTGGCAATTCATAAAGTGCAATTTCGTAAATGCGCCGTTCTTTGTTCTTAACAAATAACTACATATATGCCCTGCATTCAACAATGGAAGCAGGGCGGGATAAGGAATTCGATTACCAGGTCGGAAAACATCTCTCGTCATCATCTTAATATGGAACCCTGAGCTAATATATTGTCAGGCCCTATCCGAGGATGAGAAGCGCTGCCTACGCATGTACGGAAGGCTGCCTTATGGAGGAGGATTGCTCGGGCAACAGTCTAAGGCATGTTTACAAGGCACTGACCCATGCTAGCTACTGACGACCAAAAGGAACGGAGATACTTTGACTCGGGTGATTTAGCTCTCTCTGTAGCTGACAGAGTGACGGATAACGGTGCAATTCAAACTGGCGCAGCCCATCCTATACGTGAGAGCATTTCGCGTCCTTATGCTCCGGTTCCCAACACAAGCAATGCCGACAAAGATGCCAACAGGGAATTGAGTGGCAATAAAAGTCCAACTCCTGAAATGGTAGATAGTCCCCTGCATCGGCAACTCAATAGCAGGAATAAGGAGATGTAGCAAACCAGAAAAAGCATTTCAGTATGAATCAGACTTCTGATATTTCACCAAAAAGGTTCACAAAGACTTGCTAGTCCAGCTCGAGGGTAGGAGGGAAACCAATCGTTTCTCTCGGACATGATTGATGCCCTTTTATTCCATAATGATTTAGCATGAGAATTCATATCTTTGACTTCTTACGCTCGGAAACTGGCACGGTGTGCCACCATTTTCTGTAGCATATATCCGGAATTTTGGCTAGTTCATAATTACCATCTTCTCTGACCTCTTAGAATACCAGTAGACTAAAAGTCCAACGATAGATTAAAACAATTTGATTGCTATAGTATTGGTAGAGGAACTTAAAACAAGGACCATGTTTCGCTGGATATGAACTTGCCATACCCAATTGAATGCGGAAAGATACGACATTATCCAAACACCCCAGAAGACGATGTATTCTTTACCATGCGGTCAGCCTCTAAAACATCCCTTCCATGCCTCAAAATCATAAGCTCCAAAGTAGCCTGTAAGTTTTTCTCACTAACGAGGGTCCGCTCAGGGAATGGACTAGATGGGCTGGTACGTTCCCAGAGGACCGAAAAGCCGTCGAGACTCTGTTTGTATGCGTCTTCCTCTGTACCGACATGTCTGCTGACAATTTCAAAAAGTTCCTTGTAAGAAAGGCCCTCGCTGACAATAATGGGTGTCATAACTGCTCCAATTCGTAACATAATGGGTATGCTGCGGGACATCTCGACGCAGAACTTTAATATTAAAGTAGAGAGTGGATACGTAGTGGGACCAAGGAGACTGGTCACGTGTGTCTTGGTGCTATGTTACCTTTCCTTAATCATTCAAGGCATATATAATGTCACGGAATGTTAGAGAGCTATTCTGTGAACCCAGCAGAATTTATAGTCACATATTTCGTCGGGGTTCTTCTTGTCTAATGATATGGGTATGACCTAACTATTGCATCATAGCACTAAACCTAAAATCTTCTCTCTGATGAAACGTTTACTATCGGGAAAATAGAGAATGACTAGACCCAGGAGTGCTACTGCATGCAGACTCTCATCAGCCTCGGGCATCCTTGGAACGCAAACCTCATTGACTTGTTGAATTTTCTCTTAGATATCAAGAAGCGTACTAGTCTCTTTCTACGGTTGTCCTACCTACCCTACAACTGAAAATAGCTCTGCTGAAAAGGGGTTTTCGGCACATATTACGCTCGATGCGTCTGATTCTCTGCGACATATTATTGCCCTCTCCCTCCTCTCTGTTTACTGATCTTGTTCTATTCCACTGATCGTTCTTTATCAAAATTATACAAATACTAAACAGCGCCATTGGAGATGCAGATCGCATGAGATAGTAGAATAACTCTTCAAACTGGGCGTGCAGTAGCGAATCAAGCATGTCTTTACGACTAGGAGAATAGAACGAGTGACAGTACATTCTCATCAACATCCTGAGTCCACCTCCATAATTATTGTTATACAAGAACAGATACTGTTTTGCTGCGAAAAGACAGAAAGTGAATCTAAAATACGTACGTCCTAAAAGGAGAGAATGAGAGGAAAACGAAGAAGTAAATTCGCCATTTTTCTTCGATTCCTTCATTCCATACGTACATGAAAAGACAGACTGCAGATGGTTTTGACCTTTCTCCTCTGGCGGACGCATTGGCTGGGATAGGACCTCCACCACCGGCACAGGGATTGACAAAGTATATAGGAATACGTTGGAGCGGTTCTCACGGATAATACTTGTAGCGACCTCGGAGGCAGTATGTCTCTCAGTGAGGATGCGAAGATTCCAGGGTGCAGTCAAATTATTTAGTTGAATATGGCTACCTAAAGATGGACGGCTGGATTGCTGCTCCCCCGATAGTCATATCTCCATAAAGTCGTCCTCCGGAGCAATTGAGGACTGGTTCCATCACAAAGGATGGTCATTTGACATTGACTGTTACGAGCGTTTCGAAAAGGACCATGATTAATGGAACCAAGATACCAGTTTTATCTGGATTGAACATGTACTCAGCTACGATGAAAGAGCAGACACGAATTGCTGCCATTGTCAATCTTTGCCGGGTGCTTCTGAGCCACAGAGATTACATGATTTTCCCAAAGAGCCTTCCTTAATATCACTCAGTGAGTTACTTGCATCTGTTAGCGGGCAGCCTCACATTTGATAAGTGGTGGCTCTGGCGGAGGGAAAGTTGAATCATGTTCAGCTTAGTACTGTAATATGTAACTAAAAAACAGTCGTGTTATTTCTACCAAATAGAGCGGTTTACTTCTCTTCTGTGTCATGGGTCACATATTAACGCACCTTAAGTGAGCACGAACAACTTTTGTCGGTCATACTATTGTTATTTCTTCTCCGGGAATCATTGGAGAACCAACCCAAGCCAAGCTGTAGTCCTGTCACTGAAACGAACCCTAATCACAGACCCGAGACTTCTGTTAAAGGCGTATGGGTGGATACGGACGTGCTCTTGCTGAGGAGCCTGGACGCTTTGTAAATTGCCTCGTAAAGCTACCGCAATGCCCTGCCCTGCGATCAGCTAAGTATCTAAGACTCTATGATCGTCTATCTGCACTCTTGCCATTTCCTGTGGCTTAGCCCCCTTCAACACTCCTTAATCCTGTCTAATACACCTAGAGAATCCCTTATGATCCAGGTAGTCTATAATAATAAAATAATTGAATATTCTAATGGGGATAGCCCAGAGGGCAGTTAAAAGATCGCTTCTGAGTCGTGTTTGCTCTTGGGTGGCAGGCAACGCCAATAATTAAAAGACCAACTAACCGGGGCGCGCACCACCATCGCTGGGCCGAGTGCCCGCACTAAGCGGATTTGTTATCCACAGCACTGGGAACAGAGCTGTCCCAACGGGTTTCAGAGCCGGCTTATGCCTCGTCAGGGAGCCAGGCTTCCTTCTCGCGATGAACGGCGACCGAACTTACTGTTCCTTCGGCCTCTCCTTGGCTGGTAGTATTGGGTGCAGCTGCTGCCTGTAACAGATCATCCGGCATAGTCCCCGAAGGAAAATGATGAATAGTCGACGGACCCGATATTATAGGATTGTGATGATTATTTCCAGACTCGACATCACTTGACTTTCCATCAAGGAACCTATCCAGTACTGGGATCCTACGTCGAGCTTCCAGCGCGCGCCGCTCATTGCTCAGTGCCTCACTCAGCACCCGGCTAAAAGTCCGAGGCGCTAGGTACCCGACCTTTCCGAGCGGGATGGTGAGCCCATGGACGACCTTTCGTGGAGTTAGATGCCAAATAATTACAGGAGATATGCATAAGGCAACTTACAATACTGGAGACAGCACGGAACCAGACGACAACCTGGATTGTTTTCCCCAGTTCCTTGACATCGCCTCGAGGAATACCGTCCTCGTCACTCAAATGCCCTTTGATAAACTCCAGGCTCAAAAACAAGTAGAAGACAGCGGAGACACCAATCGGCCCAAAGAAGCCCACAAAAATGGCCTGTCTGACCTCTTCAATCTGATGGATCCACTTGTGCATGCCAAAGACCCAAGGCATACGTCGTAGGAGAAGCACCAGGGCACAAAGAGTGACGAGCTTCCAGATTGATATGATGGAGTTGTTGCAAAAGTAGTCTTAAGGCAGGCATGCACCGTACCACAAGAATATTGTAACATTAAGAAGCATATCTATTGTCAGTTGCAGGGTATCGTCCTTGGTCTACAGCCGGAACCAGTCGTCCCATGTAAATGTGTTGCCCGCAATGAAGCAGGCAAGAACATCATCTGTGCCAATGAGGCCACATGTACCTATGACAAAGAGGGCAAGAGCAATGGCAAAGACGAGGGAGCTCTCGCGGTCGACGCAGTTTCGCTCCTCTGCCCAGTGCAACAGTTCTTTGCCTATCCAGCCCACTACAGCGCCATACCCAATGCTAAGAATGATTATGTAGCCCCAAGTGATTCCAAACCAAAGGCCCATAGCATTACCCGCACCACCAGACACAGCGCCTAAGCCCGCGTATCTGATGAGGTAGAGTGCAAAGAAAAGGAACGGGTAGGCGAGCCCGTCATTGGTGCCTGACTCAGCGATGATGAGGTTTTGTAGGTCCTTGGGTATGTTGTGGTCCGCAAACTTGCCTTTGACAATGACAGCAGAGAGTACGGGGTCTGTGGGAGTCACGCATGCGCCCACAGCAAGGGCGTGCAGGAAGCTGTGCGGCCTGATAAAGGCCCAGATGAGTAGGCTTGTGGCGATCCACATGGCCGTCATGCCTGGGCCGACGAGTAGCAAGATCAATTTCCATTCTTTCTTGAGATAGTTGCTAGGGAGCTGTACACCGGCATGGACCAGCTGGGCGCCCAGAACTAGCCGCGAGAAGTTGAGCGTGATTACATCTAGATGGTCGCGGCATTCGATGGCTGAGACACCCTGTTGGTTGCACTCGGCGTAGTTTGCTCCGTTGGGTCCAAAGGCCGTGCCCAACAATAGCGAAATGACTGGCTCACAAGTCAGCCGTTGTAATATCCCGTCTATTCCACGATGGATCGACACAGAAAAGCAAGCGATTACGCCGAAAAAGGTCAAGGGGTTGAGGGGACGTGGACTCACATTCTTCGGAGAGGTAATAATTCTCTTTCACAAAGTAGGATATGAGGCCAAATAGAGAGATGAAGCCACCCAGTAAGGAGACAACGATGTTGAAGTTAGAGATTTGGAGTGGGAATGCCCAGATATTGTGCATCATTTTGACGGGGAAAGGAGTCGGCAGGAAAGAGGCTAGTGGTGATGATGACGTGCGAGAGGGCCAGTGCGATACAGATCATGGCCCGCTTTGGAGGACAGCCAACGGCTAATGGTTGATCGATCACGAAGATAGGCGGGAGTGGACGGAGTTGAGTCTGGGAGGTTTCAATAGGCAAAGATGATACCGGTGTAGACGAGAATGGACAAGTACCATGAAAGATTGGAAAGCAGAAGATAATTTCATTCGTTAGGTCGAAAGGGTACCCTAACCAACGGAGCTAGGGTAGGATCGGCACAGCCCGCAAATCAAACGCGACAAAGTTTCTAGTCCTCTAGCATTCATGGTCTTTAGAGTAAGAGAGTAGTAATTATCCCTGTAATAGACGCCTATCAGCATATGTTCCAAGCGTTCTTACTATTTGATGTGAATATCTATAAAGAACTTGGAGCCTGGTACGACTTTAGATACCTCCTCACCACTGCACTCACAACACTTGACATATGTTCTGGCTCGCTAACTTTGCGGATACTTCTGGCAAATAGAGCTTCTCAGCCAGTCTAGGGACAACTGCGGTCCAATGGCTTTCCAACTCTGTCATGCGGGACGCCTAGTGTCACACTGTGGGACATCATCACTGTCAGTTGAAGAATGACGAAAGAATGGTCGCTTCAGTTGTCTCTGGCTTGGGCCCGCTGGTGACCGGAATACCACATATTCTACTTAATATAATCAAGACAAAGAATTTCTTATTAAATCCCTCTAACACTTTTTATATTATGTTTAGTTTCTCGTATAAACGGGCGAAGCTTATCACGCTTCTAACATCAGCCTAACTTTAAAACACATTGCGGCTTCTGGCGCGAGAGAATCCCCTACGATCGAAAAAGGCGTGAATGTAAAACCAGCAATCCCTAACTGGTATGCTGGCCAATGATATATCTCGTCTCTGTCATCTTTTGAGAGCCGCTCATTTGGAAGTAGTATAGCACGATCTACCTCGTATCATCATTGCACATATCACAAGTTTGCTAAATGTGGTAAACTGTCCGTTCAGTGACGTGTTGACCGTTGGATAACCTAGACTAAGACTCACATTGCCACTGTGAAGGAATTAGAATACACTTTCTCTTTTCTTCTTTTTCTTTTTTTGTTTCAAGCCGCCTTTGGTTTTCCTTCGCTTTATACTAAGTTAGTTTAAACCTCTATCGGATTTACCACTCAATGATAGCGAAATGGCCTTTCACCCACAGAAACCTTTACGACTTGCCGAAATGATTTCACTCTTAACTAGCTCCAAAGTGGCTTTTCCACATTGGACTGCCTCGAGAGATTATGAGGAGAATTAAAGGTGTTTCCCAATTCTATCATCATTTCCTGACAGTAGTATTAAAGTAGTATTACCTAACGATTCAATTGAACTATGTCGGTTGTGCAAGTTCATATATCTCAGAGGAAAGGTGTTTTTATTGGAAAATGTACGTCAGCAAGCATTAAGGGCATAGTAAAGAACGAAAACTTGCTCTATTTCTTTCTATTGTGGGGTAAGGTATATTGATGGTAAAGGTCCTGGTGGCGAAGGCTAATAAAAGTCTAGTATAAAAGAAGACGTGTGTGTGGCTAAATGACAGAACCTCAAGCCAGATTGCATCGTATAACACAAGACAATTCAGACTGTCTATTCAAGATTAATTTCCAGCCTTGCTAATGGTATATAACCGGTAATATTGTAGGGAGGTGGCTGATGTCCTGTTTATTGTGAATAGGGAGGGTCCCTTAACTTGCTTTCTGACCACAAATGCTGCCCACTAAATTCAGTAACCATTCATCGTCCCTTTAGTCACTACCCTCCAGATGTTTATCCCCATTAACAGATTCCAAAGCCATCTCAGCCCATTTCCTTTTCCTCGCAACACAGTTGGACCTAGGTTCCGCTATAGAATGTCTGTTGAAGAAGTGGCGACGGAGGTCAGACACATCAGAATATTGCCTTCCATTACAGCAAGGGTGAGGGCACGAAACGTTTCCTTCGGGGGGCAAATTCTCCAGGTGTCTGTCAATATGGTTTAACAATGTGGCCTTCTTGACCCATTGTTGGAACCGCTCGTCCGCTCTCTTTTTCTCATCACCCAGACAGAATGGACATAGGCCCGCTGCAACTAGCGTATAGCGGAAGGTTAAGAGCCCGCACCTCGGCTGTAGAGCCTGCAGGTGAGATTGGCAATGGTTGATCCAATCTCCTTCGTTGCAAATTAATTCAGCACACAAATAACAGAATTGAATGAAGCTTCGACGGGTATGGCGATGGGCACGTTTGCCGTTCCTATAGGTCTGCTGGTAAGGTGGCGCATTCAACGTTTTGCGTTTGCACTGCAAAATATGCTTTGACCGTTCTTGGAGACCAATGCTGGCTAACATTAGCAATAGAAAGCGACTACCACAAAAAAAGAAAAATAGAAAAAAAGCACACGCAAACCTTGACATCTGCTTGGCACATGTTGGACATTTTCCCTTTACGGGAGTCATGCCCGGATAATATGCCACCTTCTTGACTGAAGTACAAAGACTAACTGCATCACGTAAACATTGTCTCCCAAGATCACTATCAAGAGGCACTTGCTTGAAAATGTTGTCATGTAAGCGTGCTCTTTCAGGCATATATTTACGGTAAATTTGAAAAAGGCAGGTAGTGTCGCGTTCCAAAAAGTCGTTGCCAGTAATGTACTCGTCGTAGCAAACATTCCACCAATTTTCAATGAATTCGGAACGTTTAGTGCGGAGCTTTTTGGCTTTCTTGGTGTAAAGTTTAGATCTCTCCGATACCAAGTCGGCATGTTTATCAGGCCGGCCACGAATCTCCTGCGTTAGTTCACTGATCCGTTGGTTAATCAGAATCACTTCCTCATCTTTTTCAAACTCTGCGACAGAGGCAGCATCAAGTCGAAGCGGAACATTTTGATCACGATGGTGGGCCATGCTCTGTTCCATTTCACGACATTCATAATCCGGATCCAGGTCGTAGTACAGAGCCATCATATCTACTGCTTTGAGCGATGACTGGTATTTCAAATATGAGTCATGATCCATATGATCTAACGCCTGTCCGCGGGTCGCGGCTGTTGCCTTGGCTAAGCAGAAAGATTAGTTAGCATTATGTTCCTCCGAAATTTGATGCACACCTTACGATCGATTTTGTTTGCCATAGCACCCCGGATTCCATGCACTCGTAAGCGGTCTCTGAAGCCATCCCGTTCAGCCAAACTAGTGAGATGATGACGCAACGAAGAGAATGTCCACGCTTCGTTCGCTTTGGGACCCTGGGAAGTAGTCATTCGAAAGAAAGGTAACTCTTTCGCATCCTCCTTCCACTCGAGGGTCCACGACTCCCTTCCTTTTGGGGGTCGTTTTTCGAGCAATTCTTCGACAGTTGAGATGCCCTTGAATGCACCATCCGCGATACCATGCACAATTACCCAAAACACAAAGCTTTTACCAAGCACAGGATGTTCGCGAAACCAATTCTTTGGTCTGATCGTATATTAGTTACTGCAAATATGAACGGCTGAATATAAACCCACATCATTTTATCATCTCTGTAGCGTAGTCCTTTGAGAAATTCGGGGTCAATTACGACCCAGCGTTTCAACCCACCGGCATCCCCACTCCATTTTATATTGAAAGTCAAATGCTGCACTAGAAGTCAGAAAGGATTGTCACACCTGTGATATAGGCTAATTACCTTATAGTAGAGGCATTCATTGGTTTTCCTGTATGAGCTTGATTCGACAATAGCACCAGCTCTAGCAGCAGAACCAGAAAAGAGAGCCAGTGAGCTTGCAGTCTGTACTCTTGCACGCTCGTGTACATAATCATGGTCGTCTTCGCCAAATAGATGGTGAAGAAGATGATCTATATCTTTCGCTGTCACCAAGAACCGCTCTCTCGGTTTAGTAGGAAGACTGTGTCTTTCTGTTAACACAGTCCGGATATACTACCTATAATTAGTCGCGCCAGTAATAAATATCAGGACATGAGCAGCCCGTACATTTAGTACATCCTTTTTTAATCCCAAGGGAAGCGTTCGCGACGTTTCACGCTCCCACTTGGAGGTGAAACAAGTGAAATTATTACATGCTGACTTCTGAGAGGGCTTTGTCTTTCGGGAAACAACGTAGCTTTCTGCAAATAGTTTTAGTTGCTGTGGTGTCGGGTCAGGATCTTCTTTGGTAAGATTGGCATCCTTGGGTTCGCTCCGAGAGAGCCTCCACCTGATCTATATTAGCTTCTGCTATCTCAATGCTAATATATCATAGTAGTAAGATTGGCTTACAGCGCCCAATTGGTAACCGCTCGTTCGTACTTCTCCTCTGTAGCTGGAGCAATCCGAGGGTGACACACAGTATTCTCAATCTTTTCCTGTTCCTGTTGATACTCTAGTGTGAATCCACGTGACTCGGCTAGTCTCTTGCGCTCTTCGAGCAACCTTTCGAGATGCGCGTTCGAAAACATGGTCATGTGATGTCACGTGTTAGTATGGATAGAAGAAGGCAGACGTGTTGGGAATGAAACAAGAAAGGATTTCTTTGAAAGACACAAGACGTATTTATCTGCATCTCGGAGTCCCGTGTCTTTCTAATTTTGGCACGAAAAATCATTGTGGGTGGCTCCGTTGTTAGCTGCATCACCCCTGGTGAGTAGGAATCACCGCTGGTGATGGCCGAATATAGAGCACTCACCCCAATCACCAGCACTCACCCTAAGTCGATAGTCACCATTGTTTCAGACTTTTAAAGGGCTAAAGGCCATTATACTTACTGACCACGCGTAATATGTGGCTTAAGTACGGCTGAGCGGACGGGAAGCCCTGTTCTCCACACCCTATGGTCGTATGTACTATTGTCTTAGACGAAGAGGATTATATACAGCCTTTTACAACATAACCATGACAGTGTACATTCACCTTCCCCCCCTTGCAATCAATCCCCCAATTATACTGCAAAGGCGATATACTAATAGCCTTCATCATATCCTTAAATATTGAATATTCCATTGGGTCTACCGTATGTCCAACCTTTGTAAGTCCCAGAAGATTATAGGCGGTTCCTGATACTAATTAGTTTAAAAGCGGCAATATATATCTTCGGGATGTACAAAGTAAACTAAAGGACGCCATTCCATTCAAGTTAGTGATTATTTTCATACTGTTGCCATAGCCTGTCTTAGTTTAATACATGTCTAGATTTATGCATACTTAGTTTTTCATAGGCTTGTATAATCCCGAGGGAAAAAACAATAAAGGTAGAAAGCAAAGCAATTTAAGTTTAGCCTGTGGTATATGGTCACATACTGCGATCTATTACGACATAGCATCAACGTCTACTGTTATAGTTCCATGGCGGACATTTCTCCTCGATATGTGGCCAGTCATCGGACTGCCGGTAAGGTAACTTGCTACCAGCCGTCCGGACTCCCGCGGCAAATGTTCTCTTCGGAGAGATCAAACGGCTCAGCCAAGGAAGGAGACTGAGGTGACTCTCCGTAGGGGTATCGCCAGATGTTGAAGGCCTCCACATATATATTGTCCACCGGAATAGCAGTTTCACTATTTGGATCCGTAAAGCCGATAAAGGTAAGGTCAACTAGATATAGCTTGTCTGGTGCCTTGTCGTACCGTAGAAAGCTGGGATGCTGCTCCTCCAGTTTGTATCCCTTTTTTCGCATGAACCTATGAAATTGCGTATTAGCATTACCTACTCTCATCACTAGGAAAAATGATATACTGCAAGCTTACTCTAATATACGAGCTAGCTGGCTTCTGATGCTGGCTAGCTGCGCGTCCGACAGTTCATCGCGGATCTCATCGACATCCTCCCCGGGAACAGTACCCATGACGAGAAAGAAGACAGCACCTCCGTCAAATGGCCATCTGAGACCTTGAAACTGCCCCCAGTGGGCCACATACTTCGGTCCATATCCAGCATCACCAAGACCCTCTGCAGCAACTACCTCACAGGAGAAGTGGTCTATAGCGATCTCCCTCTCCTCCTCGGGGTTTTCAAAGTCGAAGTATTTCGGGTTCAACTCGTAACGAATCTTCACCATATGGGGCACCGCTGTCTTGGTGTTTTCTGCGAGGGCAAGGACCTCTGTTAACTGCTCCTTGATTTTATATTCCTTTCCGTCGAATTCTATTACCGTGCCGGTACAGTCAAAATTCCAGATTTCCTCGTTCATGATACGAGTATGAAGTGTTGGTAAGGTGGGTATGGTCAATGAGAAGTGGGGTTATGAATAAACTATACTGCGAGAGAGATTTGGTAAATATCGCGTGGATATCGAAGGAAAATAGCATTGATGGACTCACCTTGTTCAAATTTCCACAATCTGGCTGATGCCAGTAGGCAACAACTACATCATCTTCACATCAGCATAACCGAACAACTACTTCTACAGACCGAGGCTAATACAGCAATATTACCTGATTAGCTCTACTTGGTTGAAATATTGAATTGCCCTCTATGCACTGCTTCTCAACGCTATCCAGTCTTTTTCATCAATACACAAAATCCTCATACTCATAATGGCAAGACGTAATTTTGGATTGAATGAAGGAGAAACATGCCCAATTACATGCACTATTTACCACCAGCCTTCATTGCTAAACAATGCCGAGGAATGTAGGTTCTGCAAGGAAGACAAAACAGCGAATATATAGCATTCTATTCACCAGATAGATTTGAATAGATATCCTCATTTCCTTTCTTCCGAAGGCTTTCCAATCATATATATGACCAACGGTTTCCTACTATATAGACTTCTCTAACTCAGTATCATCTATTACTAGCATACAGCCCAGCTTATAACTGCCAAAGTACCCTCGGCCCAGCTTTCATAAGTATAGCGCAGTTTTCTCTGCCCTCCATTTCCTGATCTTCTCAACCATGTGAATAGAGGGACGAAGTACGCTGTTAATTCTCCATAACCCAGCTGACGGCAGTAGAGTTTGACACAGTCAAGATGGAGTGGCTGAATAGGCTAGAAAAGACAGTGAACTTTGTCGACTTCCCCCCATCCACCAGTGCCGATCAGAACCCCAAGCCCGATTAAAAGGTTTATTTCTAGTGTGAAAAAAGGTCTGCAAGTCGTTGCGCGTCGATTCCACGACAAGGATGACGAGCTTAACCGGCTGCGTGGTAAGACAAACAGCCTTAGAAGAGGCTGGATAAGGTGGTTCTTCCCGCGCAAAGAGAAAGCCAAGAAACAAAAGTCCTGGCTATGCCATTACCTGCTCCTGAGGAGCGATGCCCAATCCCTGACTATCCTAGTAAGTACTACAAACCCGATACGCTTGCAGTATGGTTAATATAAACAGGAGCTGCACTGTCAGACTATGGCCTCGCGTTCTGAGACTTGATTCAGAATGAAGCACTCATTCGAGCTCAAGTAGAGATTTGTCTTTTCGCCCAGTTCCAAATTGGACAGATCTCGAAATGGCTATAAGACGATACATAGCTAACGGGGTTGGACCCATTGAGATGTCTGAGGACAAGACATCCCTTACAATGCGGTTCTGGTGGCTATAAGGCTACAATTCTGAAGCCTGGTGAGATCATCAGCGTCGGCAATAACCATGGTGATTAGGCGCGGTTTACCCAAAATGTCTGCCACGTAATTGGAGAAATAGTGCAGCCATTGGGCTACAGGGTTAATTTTGCCGATTATCAATACGACAGCCTGTCGATTCGTTTTCAGTGATAGGTTGCTAACTCCTGTAGGCCTATCATCCTCAGCGGCGGGCTCTTGGCCAGTTCCTACGCGAGTATCGTTCTCTGGTGTCTCAAAATGACGAGGACGGGTCGCAGGGAGGGTCCGCTGCTGTTTCTGAGTACTCTTCTCCTCGTCTCAGCGCTAGCACTGAAGATCTTATTTTGGACGAGCCGTCTGTGTCAGCTGTTGTTGCGCCATCCCCTCGCGCTGCTTTGCCCATCGAAACTCCGCTCACGCCCACGGCCGCCGAGCTGGTTGCCGAGGCTGAGAAGCGTCGAGTTGAGGAGCGTCAAGTTCTCTGAGGAACGCCGGGCAACCGCAGAAGCCACGGAAAAGACAAAGGAAAGCGCACCCCAATTCGCTCAAAGACAGTTCCAGATATTGTCGTGGCACATAGCCCGAGTCATGACATCCGCATCCTTGGCGATATCAAAACAGCTTAGACATTTAGGTCCAAACAGAAGCAGACCTGGAAGGAGCTTCTCTGTGGTAAATTGCAACTTATCACTAGCATCCAGTACAAAGTAGGCTTCTGGCGAAACTGGATAAGGGCAAGTGATACGATACATGGATGATTACGACTGTCGGTATGGTTTCTTCACCACATACGACTACATGTGCGTTATAAGGGAACCGACGACTATCACTTCGCAGAAAGCATCCTAATATCGGTCTCCGTACGGGAGTGCTTTATCTCTTTGGCAATTCCGCCTCCAGGAAGGACTTAAGGTCAAGAATAAAGCTTTACCTCGGGTGAGGTTGTGAAAGATCTACAGGCATGATTCAATAACAGATGATTCCTTGCTGTCTAAAGCAATCAAGAGCGATGTTTCTCCAAAACTGGACTATGTATCCTTGATATCACGGAGGAAGCAAATCAAGGATATGAGTGATCTTGAAGATGTCTTAGAAGGAGAGTGTGAACAGCAGCGAATGGGCATACAGATTCCATTGTGTCAGCGAGGCTGGCAAGGATGAAGCGGCCAGATTGATGAAATGCTACAACCATAGCAGTGCATATGAGTTAGTCGCAGAGGTATCGCCCTGTTTAAACACAGATTATACCACGAGAAGAGATTTGGTGGATGATGGCATCGTGTGCATATTAAATAGTTAGAGCATTGATGGAATTCTCGAGTTTTGACTGTACCGGTACAGTCATAAAATTCGACGACAAGGAAGTCAACCTCACGGAGCAATTAACAGAGGTCCTTGATAGTCGAATGGGTCACTCTGCTGTGTCATTCACTGTGGCTCGGGAGAGCAAGCCGCGTGTGGCTAGACGCGTTGCCTTGTGTTGTGTTGCTAGGCACTCCTTCACTCTCTGTATCTTCTTTCTCTTGTTTTCTTCCTTTCCCTTTCTTTTCTTCTCTTTCCCTCCTTACCCGTCACATCGATTTTTTTCATCGAGGACGATACGAGCTTACTACTCGTCACTAAGCAGCAGCTTATTCTCTAGTGTATTTTAAATACCTTTACCCCCTTTCTTCTCTCCCCTCTTCTCTTTGCGTCTAGAATGGCGGATGTGGCGGGAAACGCTGCGGCTCCTGCCCCCCAGGTTGCCGGCGGAGGTGGTAAGCCCCCCGGTAAGCGTGGGGACGGAGGACGCAGGAACCCCCCCCCCCTGATAGACAGCAGGAACGTGGCGGTAAGAGAAAGCGGCAGGAGAAAGCGTGTCGAACCTGCGGCGAGACCGATCACGAAACGGAGGAGCATTTTGAATGGACGATGATGAACGGCATCAATGCTCTGGTAAGTGACACCTTTGACACATCACAAAAGTCCATATGAACCATCTAACATATCGGTACGGTA
This sequence comes from Aspergillus sergii, assembly GCA_009193525.1. Lineage (NCBI taxonomy): Eukaryota > Fungi > Ascomycota > Eurotiomycetes > Eurotiales > Aspergillaceae > Aspergillus > Aspergillus sergii. The sequence continues at coordinate 88,925 of ML741763.1, forward strand.
GGTCGGCGCGCGTCAGGATCGCCTGCAGGCTAAACGACCTGCTTCTTCGTCTGCGTCCGCGTCCAACAACCAGGTTGCTCCGGCAGCCCAGGAAGGAGGACAAGGACGTAAAACCAAACGGGGCCGGCGACCGTTCCCTCAGGAGCGTAGGCGTCGACGAGCTGCCCAGAAGCAGCAGCAGCAGGGGGCTGAGCAACCTCTGGTTCTCGCCCAGCGTGCGCACCGACAGCCGCACCCACCGCGGGAGGTTGAGCAGCCCATGGCTCTCGCCTTGCAGGCGCATCAGCAGCCGCACCCGCACCGGGAGGTCGAGCAGCATCCAGCTGTCACCTTGCAGGCGCTACAGCAGCCGCATCTGCATGCTCAACACCAGGGGTGTGAGGGACCCCAGGTCTTGCCCCAGCGAGCCGATGAGCCGCTTCTATCCCCTCCCATGGAGGATGAGCCTTCTGATACTGAGGATTTGCTTGTGTTCTCGGACAGTGCGGACAGCGACCTTTAAAGGTAACGCGTCCCTTCGCAAATTCTAGTGACAGAGGGTGCCTGTGTCTTTGGACCGGGTCTCCAGCAAGGAGCTCGCACCTCAACGTGGTGCTGGAGTCTAGTAGCCATATGGCGAAGCCAAGACGAGCTCAAATTACGTAAGTGCATGGTTTTTCTTTCGAATAACAAAAGTGTTTGGATAGAATGATGGTATACTTGATGACTCAATAGAACTCCTCTTGTAGATCGTATATTGGTATATTCCACCTTGGCCACTAAAAGAATTACCCAGAATGGGAAGGAAGCCTGCATAGTGTGTGGTGTAAATGATGATCAGTCAATCAATCCGTTGATTAATTCGACGTTTTCATTGATCATCTAAGACGCACCGTAAAATACCCAGCCATATCGAGAGTTATCTTGCCCGTATTAGTCAACCACAACATCAACGCTCCGGCACATTATCATACGGCGTAGTGATCTATCTTAACTAGAAGTAGCCGAGATTGCTACTAGGAACACTCTTATCTATAAGTCTAAATACGATTATGTTTAATATCCAATCGGGGATGTGGTTTAGTGGTATAATACTCCCTTAGCATGGGAGTGGTCCGGGGTTCGATTCCCCGCGTCTCCATCTTTTTTGCCTTCTATGTCTATGCCGCTCAGAGTAGTCTGAGTTGTGTTTCTTCATTCGTTTTTACTGCTGGCTTTGAGACATGCGCAGTGAGACTAGATCCGGTCCACCAGTGAACGCGCTAGCTCTACTTTAATATAGCTAACGGCTGATGTCGTTGATCAAATCGGCGCTATCCAGTATTACCTAGTAGTTTAGGCCTGAACTAAAGGGTACAAACGATTCTCTTTGACTAATTAGTACGCAGCTACTCCGCAGATATATATTTTTTATACTTTAAAGCACTTTCTGATGATTTTTTACCTTCAGATATTTCATGAGTCAGAATACTAGATGTGTTACACGCCAATTTTCATGCCAGTTATCCGAAAGAAAAGTCACTTAAGTGTATTTGGTGTGAAGCCTTGCTACAACAACTAGCACTCCAGTGCTATACTTTTGATGTGTACGGAGTATCACGTGTGGAGTCGCTGGCGGTGCCCGAATCCAATGCAGGAACTTCCGACACATGGTCAAACTATCCCTGATCCATTGAAAAGTAGTTGAGCGTGGGGGTTATTTCATGGGTAGAGGTTCCTTTCCTTTTCTTCCGCCAGTAGCATGCCGATGTCACCGTGTAGAGTTTTCCAGTCTTTGGCCCTGAGATTCTTTAAAACATGAGTGGGTCCAGGTAGGATCGTCTTGTGTTTCTCCATCGCACCGCCTGGGAACTCTCATTTCTCATTGGCTATGCAACCTAAATGATTTTGCCAGCCAATGAGCGATTAAGGACTAGACCAGAAGGAAAATTTAAAACCCGCGGCGACGCTGGATATTTACTTCAAAAGATTAGGCCGCGGCTAATTAGCTGACACCAATGACGTTTGCCATGGCTGATGGCTGTCTTCGAGAGCGCCACCGATGTCGATTGAATGATATCTGTACATGTGAGGGATTATTGTAAGCCAGACAATATTTTTTTGGACCTTCCGATGTGGCTAATATTTCCACAGGAACGACAATGAAGGGAATCTTTCCAGAAGCTTTTGAAAGTTGGCACCTTACATCATAATCTCCACATTCCACACAACATAGTCCCGCTTGCATACTGCCTATTGTCGATGTACCCACTGGTTTCGAAAAAAAATTGCAGATTTTGCGCGAGATTCCCGGTTCGTTCTGAAAGCACGGCGAAGTTCTCAAGCGATCAGATCCGCCGATAGCGCAGATAAGCACACAGTGAAACATAGGGTAAACTAGGATCCCGGAAAACCAACGTCTGGTCACGAGGACGATTAAGTAACAGGAGACACTAGGAGCCTTGACTATGCATCCGAGAGTTACTTTAGTCGGCCCGATATGGACTACTAAAAGCTTGCAGGGTACCAAGCATGGTGGCCTATTGGACTCGAAGGATTCAAACTTAGGCGAAGAAGTACTAGCCTCCTATTAGGAAGGAGAGGGCCAAGAGCGCTTCCCTGTCTCTACTACCTCGTGAGATCGTTCCGCTGAACCGTTCTACGAGTCTGCGGAGCGCATCGAGGAAGGTCAGGGCAGTTGGGAATCATTTCCGCCGCGGTCACCTGGAGAAATCAACGCCGTTATGCTTCGACAGATCTCGCTAAGGATGTTGGGGTCACGGCCCCCGAATACCCCGAAGCGAAGGGGATCGTTTGGAAGGTAAGCCGTGATGACGGTGCCGGCCAATACCCGAAAACGGTATACCACGTGCCGATGGACTGCCCCGGATATGAAGAAGCCCCGCGGTCAGTTCTGGGGCGCCAGTTTGACCTGAACGGAAGTGTGGCGGGACTCGCCGTGTGCCAAGAGCTCGGCGCTTTGCCAAGAGTCGGCAAAGCTTCCCTTGGCCACTGGCCGGCTTGCCCACATGCTCCCGCATCCCCCGCCTATCGACTCAGTCTCTACAACCTCAGGTTGGGGTTGTCTTTCTAGCGCTGGAATCCCCGGATCGAACCACCTTGTGCGCGTATCGCGGGGAAAACGTGGAGGTAGCACTCCGATGTAATGATCTTTTATCCCTCTTTTTCACACGTCACGAGATTACCGCGCGCTCTTAGATCCTTCGGCTGTTTTTGCGAACATGGCACCTTGCAAATTTTATCGTTAGTCTACTATCTGTGGGACATCGGGAAAAGAACGTAAAAATGGACCCAGTCGGTAACATTATTCTGTCGACCGCATCGTCATTGTGGGTCGTCAGACCTCCACATGGAGAGTTGGTAATGGGGTCTATGCGGCCCGGAAAGCCTTCGTTTAGTAACGATTCATGTGAAGCAAGAGACTAACACATACATACGGCCATACCGAGTGGGTCCCGATACCACCTGCCATTCACTCCTACAGCGTTGGTCGAACGGCCGGCTTGACACAAACAGACAGTTGAGCGAGATTGCTTCGGTCCGCATGCCTTGTGCTTCGCACAGAGTAGTTGGGGGCCATTGGTCCGAAATTGCGTAAAGAACCGGGCAAATTCTGTTTAGCGCCGACTGAGAAACTTGGCGAGAAGTTGTCGACATCATGTTGGGGCGACAAAGGGCTTGGCGACTCCAGGTACATCCACATCCGTACTGGGATATCGGCCCTGGCGCCTCCAGATTAGTCATCTCCACCCTGGACAGTGGATCCGCCAAGTTGCCAAGCGCTACACGCCAAGCGCCAAGGAAAAAGTTCCCTTCGCGTCTCTCCGCCTCGCTGGACTTTCCCCGTTTGGGGTCCCACCAAGGTTGCATTAGAAGACGTCCGATATATAAGTTGTTATAAGACCGACAATCTTCCTCTTCCGATGTACTCTTTTCTTCCTTACTACTTTCCCCCCAGCTTTCTTCTCCCCCTTCTCCACAACGAACTGACGGCTCTTACTTTGTTCCCACCGTCAACATGTGGACGACCACTAGCGGCCTGAGTGGTCGGTCGCTTCGACTGAGCATCACCTTTGCCGCTGTCGTGGGTTTCTCGCTTTTCGGCTACAATCAGGGCATGATGGCTGGCCTCCTCAACGGCGACGAGTTCGTGGACTCCTTTCCAATCCTCAAAATGCCTGACAATGCGACTGCGGGCGAAAAACACTACATCGACGTCATCCGTGGTGCTGTCACATCTTGTTATGAGCTCGGCTGTTTCTTCGGCGCGTTATTCTCCATGTTCTTCGGCGACAAACTCGGTCGTACTCGCCTGATCTTTCTGGGTGCCAGTGTCCTGATCGTTGGCGCCCTGCTGACAACGGTCTGCTTCACTGGTCACTGGGAAGTTGGCCAGTTTGTCATCGGCCGTGTTGTATCGGGTATTGGAAATGGCTTGAACACCGCTACAATCCCAGTTTGGCAATCAGAGTGCTCCGGCGCTCACAATCGTGGTTTCCTGGTGTGCTTTGAGGGCGCCATGATCGCTGGTGGTACTTTCATTGCCTACTGGGTGGTCTTCGGTATGTCGCACGCCGCCGATTCTGTCCAATGGCGATTCCCGGTGGCGCTCCAGATCTTTTTCGCTTTGGTTGTGGCTGCTGGTGCCTTGATGCTCCCGGATTCTCCGTCTTGGTTTGTCATGAGAGGACTCGACAAGGAGGCCTGTGAAGTTCTTGGCAAGCTGAAGGGTGCCTCTCCTGATTCCGATCAAGTCCTTCATGACTTCAACTTCTTAAAACAAGACATGGAATCATCAAAGAGCACACAGTCAAACTGGAAAACGGTATTCACATTTGGCAAAACCCAGGAATTCCAGCGCCTTCTCATTGGCTGTTCCGGCCAGTTTTTCCAGCAGTTTACTGGCTGTAACGCTGCTATCTACTACTCAACATTACTTTTCCAAGAGAACCTAGGTATGGAGAAATACCTGTCTCTAATTATGGGAGGTGTATTCTCGACTGTTTACGTCCTGGCAACTATCCCGTCATTTTTTATGATTGAAAAAGTCGGCCGTCGCAATCTCTATCTGATGGGTTTCCTAGGTCAGGGGCTGAGCTTTGTTATCACATTTGCTTGCTTGATTAAGGAAACCGAGGAGAATTCGAAGGGTGCTGCTGTTGGCATCTTTTTGTTTATTACCTTCTTTGCATTTACTCTGTTGCCACTGCCCTGGATCTACCCCCCTGAGATCAACCCCCTCCGGACACGTACTGTCGGCGCGTCGGCATCGACCTGTACTAATTGGATCTGCAACTTTGCCGTGGTCATGTTCACACCCCTTTTCGCTGGCCAGAGCCCATGGGGTGTTTATCTCTTCTTCGCGCTCTTCAACTTCCTCGGTTTGATCTTCGGCTTCTTCTTCTATGTTGAAACAGCCGGCCGTGAGCTTGAAGAGGTCGACATCATCTACGCCAAAGCCCATGTCGAAGGGAAGATGGCGTGGAGGGTCGCCAACACCATGCCCAAGCTCACCTTCGAAGAAATCACCCAGCAGTCTCGCGAGCTGGGCCTGGACACCAACGACCATGGCGTGCACGAGAAGACTGAGCTTGGTCTCAGCAGTGACAGCGGCCAGGAGACTGAGGAGGTCCACGAGAAGCATTAAACGCTCTTTGAGTGGGCGTGCGGTAGCTGCAGTTAAAGTGGTGATGACATTTGAGAGTGGTTGTTTTCTGATTTTTTTTATATCCCTTTTATTTTCTATACCCTACTCTCGGCATCTGTGCACTTTGTTATGCCCGTTTTTAATACTCCTGTCTCAGATTCCATGTACAGTATACCCTGCCTCTTGTACATGGACCATTTGGGCACCGAACAGGTCTGTCGGGTTATATCCGTTGGCTTTAGAATTCTCCCTTGGGGCAGTTGTATAGGCGATCCTGGTATATATGGTGAAAGCAATATCCGGACACCTGTATATAATAAATGAATAAGGCTCCAAACTGTTCTGTCTCATAACTTAGACTCATTAGGGACATGATCCCAAGTGACTACTAAACTTTTAAACGCTCACAGCAATTTATATAAGACAAAGTCGAAAAGAGGAGGAAGAAGATGACGCCGAAGAAATATAAAGAAAAACATTCCTACATCTCCGACAGGTCATTTGGGCCTTTTATGACATGCGATAAGTCCGATAAAAGTTTTCTCCGACCCTAGGTGCTGTATGGAAGACAGGTTAATTAACATACACACAGTCACTCTCTCCTAATTGAGTCAGTGCTTTCACATCTCTAAATTATAGGTAATCAAGCTTGCTGAGGATGTAAAAGCTGTGTAGTTATATCACCGTTGACACTCTCCGTATATTAGTATTTCAAGCCAAAAGAATATCAGTGCAAACATATGAAGTCTTTGGCAACGCTAAGCCAAAGAAAAGAAGTCTAGCATACGGTACTACTCCTAGTATGTTGTATCCATCATATCAGCACATTTGTTCCACAGCTTATTCAAATATTTGACTGTTTTCCCCTTACCCATGCCTTAATCGGAGCAACGGTGGAATGTCGTTTTGATCTCCCGCTAAGGACAAGAGAGTGGACGGCTATGGGGGCACCTTTGAAACTGGGAATGACTGCTTTGAGAATTACAAATCTTACTTAAGAAAAATAGTATACCAGTTTCCCAGCTATTCTGCAGCAATTGATTAACGGGAAGAAAGCTTATCTTATAAGCGCTACTTGCTGCCAATGTTAAATAGGCAGGCGTAACCTGCTTTTGTTGCTAGCTCCATGATGATATCATCATAGCTACTTTAGTCCACGAGCTGCTGAGAAAGAGATCATTATACTTTGTACTGCTTGGCCATGGCTCATTGAGAAATCAAGGTTAGTGTGGGAATAGGCCGAGCAACTACGGTCGAAATCGGTACAACTGGAATTGGCTTGTTGAACATGCGGCCCCAATGCCACCTGGCACATATAACTGCAATGGGTCTATACGTCCCAGGATAATGCTCATGCATAGTACACTCAGATCTCTGATTGATGTTTATTATGTATCACCTTGTGTAACCCATCCGCGTTGACTTGACTGTGTTCTTGTGTAATCCGCGCTACCTACAACCAACTCTTTAATTCCTTAGATCACAAAAGATGACAAGTAGCACTGCAAATCCCTCAGGAGTCCTGCTGGTGGGAAGTATCCCCCTCACTACCACCGAAGAGGTCTTAAGCAAAGTGTATTCAGCCTTACCCAGACGCCTGCGATCCATCGCAGATGGCGAAACCGGTGTACGAATAACTAGATCGGCTAGCAGCTAGACTGTTTCCCCAAGGAAACTAGAGACTCCATCTTAGGTGTTACCACCGCTGAGGTACCACCTGATCATCCTGGTATCTTCAGCCTAGAGTCAATAAAACCAAGGCAATATGATGCAGCCGCCCTAGAGTCATACAAGGCATTTATAAAGCTGCGTGACGAAGGCACCATTCCCCAGGCCCTGCGGTTCCAAGTCTCACTTCCCTCCCCCTTGAACTCGGTCAAGGCACATGTGAAAGACGATTTTCAACCTCAGCTAGAGCCCCTCTACGAGCAGCGCATTCTTGAATCCTTGGCTACCATTATTGAAGGAATTCCCGCTGAGGACCTCGCAATCCAATGGGACATCTGCTTCGAAATATTTGTCCTGGAGCATGAGCGGGGACGTCTACCAGATGCGCTTTTCAAGGCCCACTTTACCCCCGCGCTGGAGGGGATTGTGACTCGTATGCAGCGTCTCTGCAAGGCTGTCCCCTCTGGAATCCCACTCGGGTTGCATCTCTGTTACGGGGATTATCGTCATAAGCATCTCGTTGAACCGCAAGACTTGTCGCTGGTGGTGCAGTTGGTAAATCATATTACCAAGGCTGTGGATCGGCCTATTAGTTGGATTCACATCCCTGTCCCTAAGGACAGGGATGATTCGGCTTACTTCGAGGCACTGAGCCAACTAGACGTTGGAGATGATGTAGACCTTTATCCTGGACTGGTGCATGCGAATGATAACGAGGGAACAAGGCGAAGGATTCGGACTGCTGAATCCTGCCACTAAAACTCGTCTCCGGTATGTTGATATCAGCGTGCGCATCGACCCATAGCACGCCAATTCCGCGTCTTTCGCGGATGGCTTTAGCAACGCCTGAGACGGTGCCGATCTTGATTGAATAATTACCACCTAATGTAAGAACAAATTTCCTTTCCCGCGCCTGGTTGTACATGAGCTCGCTGATTCGTTTGGTAACCTTGCTCACAGTGCGGGGTTTCTTCATCCCTTCGATATCATCATCGAGGATATGATCAGGCTGCGGGTAAGGCTCAGTGTGCTCGCCAAAGGTGATATCGATGTTTAGCTTTTCCTATATCTATTCGAAGACGCCGGAATCTATTAACGCGCCCGGGCCTGCCTGGGCACCATTTCTGGGCCAGACCATCGTTAGAGACGTCTGACATAACAGCAAGTAGGAATACATACCGCACCACAAGATACCTTGGCTGCCACCACAGCTAGGTGAGGGCTGGCCAGAAACCTTGGCAACCGAGTCTGTTGAATCGGTGGCGTCCGTGTACCGAGAATTTAGAGAAGCCTCTCCGGGTTGCAAACTTGAACATCTACAAAGGATGAAAAATCAAAGTCCAAATGAGTGTCTGATGAAATCAGAACCCAAGCGCAATGAAAGGCGAAATATGTATTTTCATCGCCGACTTATTGGTGTATTACTACTCATCATTATAGATATCAGCTACACTCAACTTTAAGGGTAGGGCTCGCCCCACTTGCAGCCCCCCCAGTTTGAGCTTCTATCAAAATTAAGTATAGGCGACCTGCGCCCTATTGTCACGGATGTTACGAAAATGCCGACTTCCGTGAACGGATCTTGCAGGTTGGTCCAATCCTGTCTGTTAGAATTGCTGGAGCAGCCCCGAAAAGCACCCAAAGCCTTTGGTGAATTTATAATGGTAAAGAAATGGTTATCTCATGTGGGTCCAGACAGCTCCAAGAACCACATGGCCAAGATAAACACGAGATAACCGGTTTTATCGCCCAATTAAAAGCTTAAAAACCTCACTTATGCTTCCATTTCTCCTTGCGCGGTCCGTATGGCCGCGATGCAAAGTTGAGGTTGCGGGGTAACCCCAAATTTGAGACTTGGAGATTGGAGATATAAAGCAACGTACTCCATGGTCAATGTTTGTGGAACCACAAGAGCGAATCCTTTACCATCGTCTACAGTTGAATTTATCACGTTGTCACTATGCCATCTGCCAGCTGGGAAGAACTCGCCGCCGACAAGAGGGCACGTTTGGAGAAGTCCATCCCCGACGAATGGAAAATCAAATCAGTCCCAACAGAAGGCTCGGTCATCGATCTACCTGAGAAGTCGGGGATTCTGTCACCTTCTGAAATAAAGATTACAAACTCGTCTGCCACAGAACTTGTCGCTCAATTAGCCAATGGCACGTTGAAGTCCGTGGACGTGACACTGGCATTCTGCAAAAGAGCTGCACTAGCTCATCAACTTGTGAATATAACCTTAGCCTCGGTCGGAGATACATGATTCTAATGTGAATAGGTTAATTGCGCACATGACTTCTTCCCCGAGCTAGCATTAGCCCAGGCCAAGGAACTGGATCAGTACTTCGAGACGCACAAGAAGCCCGTGGGACCATTGCATGGATTGCCGATTTCTTTGAAAGACCAATTACGAGTCAAGGTAAGACGAGCTTCCTACACTAGTGTGCGTCTCTTCTAACATAGAACTAGGGAACTGAAACATGCATGGCCTATATCTCTTGGCTGGGTAAGCGCGACACCAGCGATTCGATACTAACTGCCCTCTTGAGAAAGGCGGGCGCAGTATTCCTCGTCAAGACAAGCGTACCGCAGACGTTGATGGTATGCGAGACCGTCAATAATATCATCGGTCGCACGTCGAACCCAAGGAATCTCAGCCTCTCCTGCGGTGGTAGTTCGGGAGGCGAAGGTGCCATGATTGCAATGCGTGGAGGTGCCATCGGTATAGGAACTGATATCGGTAGGTATCCATATTTAGTTCGTCAGTTTCCATGGCGACTAATGACATTCAGGTGGCTCTATTCGTGTCCCAGCCGCATTCAACTCCTTGTATGGGATTCGTCCAAGTCACGGTCGTCTGCCTTACGGTGGCATGACGAACAGCATGGAAGGCCAAGAGACGATACACAGCGTCGTTGGACCAATTGCGCATTCTGCTCAAGGTAGATCTCTGGGGTGTATGTTGACCTGGAAATACTAACGCCTTTTAGATGTCAGACTTTTCCTTCAATCTGTACTTAAGGAGGAACCTTGGAAGTATGATTCGAAAGTCATACCGCTTCCTTGGAGGGAGGCCGAGGAGAACGCCGCCCAAGCAAAAATTGCTGAGAAGGGTCTAAATTTCGCGTTTTACGATTTCGATAGTGTTGTAAGTATTGACCACTCCTCTTCCTTCGTAATCACATTGTCTCACAATTGGATAAGGTACGTCCACACCCTCCGATTACTCGTGGTGTTGAGATTGTCCGCTCTACGCTCGAGAAGAACGGACATACCGTGGCACCCTGGACACCTTACAAACATGCATTTGCCGTTGACCTAGCCAACAAAATCTACGCTGCAGATGGAAGCACAGTGAGTAACTTTCTATAAGAATTCTTATACGTGCTAACATAATGCAGGACGTGTACAAGCACATCAATGCCTCAGGAGAACCCGCTATTCCGAACATCAAGGACCTCATGAATCCCAACCTACCCAAGGCAGATTTGAATGAGGCATGGGACGCGCAGCTGCAAAAATGGCGTTACCAGTGCGAATACCTTGACAAGTGGCGTGAATGGGAGGAACGAACGGGCAAGGAGCTTGACGCTATCATCGCCCCGGTGGCGGCGACAGCTGCAGTCCGCCACAACCAATTCCGGTACTATGGGTATGCTACTGTCTTTAACGTGCTAGATTACACCAGCGTTGTTGTCCCGGTTACATATGCAGACAAGACAGTCGATCACAAAATAGCAGACTATCAGCCGGTTAGTGATATGGATAAAGCGGTTTATGCGGAGTACGATCCCGAGGTTTATCATGGTGCTCCCGTTGCCGTGCAGATTATCGGCAGACGACTTAGTGAGGAACGGACCCTGGCTATTGCGGAGTATGTTGGGAAGTTGTTGGGTCACTAGCTTGCAAACTCAGGTTTACCCACTACTGAAATAGTCTTTCTTGAGTGTGACTAGTTATGTTTTAACACTTTACGAGGCTGTGCCAAGCATTTCACCATTTCAAAGAAGCTTATACGTACCTATTGGTTGTTCTGATGTATGTGGTAGCCGGTAAAGCTCCACCCCTCGTATTCCGAAAATACTCAAAAATCCTATACAATTTGTCCAACGTCTTGTTGAGTCACGTCACATACGCAGGATTGGTGTCACGTTCAAGTCCTGCTGTTTTTATCAAGAATGCACTAATGACACTCCATGGTGGTATAGATATACCAAGCACGCCTCACTATATGCCTTAGGACCAAACAAGCATATCATAGTAATCAACATATCTTCACATGCATGACGAATATGATCGGAGCTATGAACGCTCTTAGTGGGGTTGCGGCCCGTAGTGCGGACGGACGGAACTTCGCACATCATCCACTGTTGTTCCTTTTCTCCTACTTCCTTCAAGACTGACCTCCGGTCTAGCCTTCGTCGACTTTTGTCGGCCGTCGATTGTTAGGCGGAGTTGCCAGGTTATCGTCGGTCACCCAATCGTATGTGAGTACTGATCATCTCATGTATCATCAACCACGGCGACCATTTTCGAGCTCAGGTTTCCTAGCATAGCTAACCCTCACCTTTGAAGTTCACATTCTAACCACACTGTGCATATTTTCCTAGAAATATCAACCGGAAAGGGACCGTAATTCAGAAACGAATGAGGGTTCCAGCCAGCATGTGACAGGCGACATGTGACATAACTCCGCAATATCCGCACCCCGCGGAGCTTAGCTCCGGCCCCGCCCGTTGGCCAAGCTACTTGAATCGCAACCAAAGGGGTCCTGAAGATCCTCCTCCAAACACTCTATATAATCCAACATCACCCCCTGGCCGCTCTCAAGATATCCTAGTAAATATGTCAAAAGTCCTACGCCTCGCCATGAGTTTATCACGTTCATATCCCTGGGTAGCCAATCCCTTCATCGTCAGCGCCCCCATGCGCGTGATGTCAGGTCCCGCCCTTGCGGTGGCCGTATCGCGCGCCGGTGGTCTAGGCTTTCTCGGACCGGCCGTTAAAACACAAGATATGCTCGTCGATCTGGAGAAGGTGTCAACGTTAGTCGAGGAGGCCCGTAAATCCTCGACCGCTTTCTCATCTACCACCAATGTGCTTCCCGTCGGTGTCGGGTTCCAGCTCTGGAGCGATGACCTCGCCACTGCCGTTTCCGGTATCCAGAAATTCAAACCATGCGCTGCGTGGCTCTTCGCCCCGAAGGGTGGTCAAGAAGATTACGACCACTGGTCTCGCAGCATCCGCAATGCCTCATCACAGACCCAGATCTGGATCCAGATCGGTACGCTAGCAGAAGCAAAGGGACTCTTGAAGGGATCCGAGCGACCCGATGTAATTGTTGTCCAGGGCTCAGAAGCCGGCGGTCATGGTCGACATAAAGATGGACTCGGACTGATGACTCTCCTCCCGGAAGTCGTCGACGCATTGGCTGGTAGTCAGATCCCGATCTTTGCGGCTGGAGGTATTGCCGATGGACGAGGCGCTGCGGCGGCACTTTGTCTCGGTGCTGATGGTGTTGTCATGGGAACGCGGTTTTTGGCCTCTGAGGAAGCGCGTATTAGTCGTGGGTATCAGGGTGAAATTGTCCGAGCTACGGATGGTGCGGCTTCTACGACGCGGACGTTACTTTACAATCATCTTCGGGGAACGATGGGCTGGCCAGAGCCGTATATGCCGCGTACGATCATCAACAAGAGTTTCATTGAGCACCAGGCTGGCCGGTCGTTTGATGAGTTGAAGGTGGAGCATGATCAGGCTTTGAAGGCTGGTGATTCTGGTTGGGGTCCGGAGGGAAGACTGGCTACCTACGCGGGTGCGTCTATTGGATTGATTCATAATGTTAAGGATGCTGCGACTATTGTGCATGATGTTCGGGAGCAGGTGCTTGAGCGACTGGGCCCTGAAGGACGGTCTAAGATTTAAATCGAGTGTGATGTAGATTGCGGTTTTAACGTTTAAAAATGTTCTATTAGAAATAATGACTTATTGATGGCGACCGGTCAAGGATAACACAGATGTAGCTTAGAATATTATTCAACGAAAATTTCCTTCTTACTTCTACCTATGTATAACCAAACACCCTCCATTCGGTGTGCTTAGGGAAAGAGTAGCAAATATGATGTCATGCCGTGTCTAAGAATTGGCCTGGCACTATACAGGATATTATGGCTATCTTCTAGTTTCAATATCAAAGGCTGGTTGATATAAAAGTCAAACCAGATTCAGCTCTCCATACATTGGCGTCAGGTACTATATAGTCTTTAATTAAGTGGGCATAAGAATACTGAGAATATTTCTCAATTTGGTATTTATATTAGTGCTATTCTATCACTCCTGTTACCCGTAGCAACGACCGAGTATACTTATCTTGACTGATATCAACTCATGCTCATGTTAAGGATAACATTTATCGCTTCCGAGATAACATTTAGCTCTTATAGAATCACAAAAGCCCGTCTATAAAGAGGCTTACAACTGTCGGACTTCCCTTCTCTCTAGATACGTGCTTGCAGAGATTCATTAGACATTAGGGCAGTGAAATCTTTGGTGAAGATCTTGGCGTCTATAAATGCTGCTATTAAATCGGCCCTTTCTCGGGTAATCTAAACCGCTTCAGGCAACATAAGCGTCCAAGCCAATCATCTCCTCCAGATTAGTGGGTCTTATTTAGTCTCATGGCGAACCACGACCAGATCCACGGTGGTAGCTCGGAATGAGGGGATCTTGACTAATTCGCCAGAAACGCAGATTAAAGAAGACAACACACCCCAACATACCAATTTCAACGATCGCAGACTTTCCATCCGCTACCTACCAAGCATTCTTTGATAAGGATAGAAAAAATGCAGAACTCAGTCTTCGAAACCGCTGCCAGCGCAGTGCAGGCACGGAATCGCATCCGCAGCCACATCTACCAAACGCCCCTCATTCCATCCAGAGTGCAAGGCAAATCCAACAACGCAAAGGTGCTATTCAAAGCAGAAAACTTCCAATTAACGGGGTCTTTCAAGATCCGAGGCGCAATGTCCAAGATGTCCGGTCAACCCGCGAACGGACGATTAATAACCGCCTCATCGGGCAATCATGGAATAGGCGCCGCATGTGCAGCGCAGGCACTCTCTAAAGATCTCACTGTTGTCCTCCCGGAATCGGTGGTACCTGCGAAATTGGAGAAAATCAAGTCCTATGGGGTGAATGTTATTCTGCACGGAGCTGAAACGGGCCTTGCCGAACAATATGCTCAGCGTCTTGCTGCTTCGGAATCGTATACTTATATTTCACCGTACAACGATCCTGATATTGTTGCCGGGCAGGGGACTATTGGTTTAGAGATTCTCGAACAGTGTGAAGATGTGGATAATGTTTTCATCGCCATGGGTGGTGGTGGATTGATTAGCGGTATCGGGGCGGTGGTGAAGGCGTTCAATCCCCGGACGAAGATCTATGGTGTTTCTGCGATTAATTCGAAAGCTCTTGCCGAGTCCATGGCTGCGGGCCATGTAGTTGAGACGGAACATCGGGATACCCTGGCTGATGCCGTTGCTGGAGGTATTGATACGGATACAATCACTCTCCCGTTAGCCATGTCTGTAGTAGATCACGTCGTTGAATGTGATGAGGACGAGATCAAAGCGGCCATGAAGACTATGGCCTTCGATGAAAATATGAATGTCGAAGGCTCTGCCGCGCTTGCTTTGGCTGGTTTTAATAAAGTCGCAGGACAGCTCGCCGACCAAACTAGCGTCATTGTCTTGTGCGGTGCAAACTTTGACCAAAATATTTTTAGGAGTGTCGTTTTGGACATATAACACAATTATATCTTTAATTATCTCACAAGTATCAAAGTTATAGACTATATTCAAAGGTCTATCCGCTACAACGCCAATTTTAACACGAATTATATCCTGGCCTCGCAGTTATATTTAAGCGCCTAGACTTCGACATGGGTAGCCACAGGATAGATCGAATGTGGTAATAGTTAAACACCTAAATATCCATTGCTCTAAGCCGAAATGTTCAAAATGACGACAAACAGGGCAAGTAGACTAAACATTACATATTGATAGTTTATGCAAGGTTGATCTGCAATCCAAGGGTGGCGTTCATGACAGAGTTACCATAGAAGAACTCGGTTCTGTACTACCTGTTAGACGTATTTGTGCTGAAATGGGAGACAAGCACAACATACCCAGCATTGCCAACGTTCACATAGGTTGACTCAGTGAAGCGTCCCAGCTTAGACAAAGCAAGAAGCCAATCCTTCAAGTCACCGGTGAAGGTTCCCTCAAATTGCGTCTCGGGCATCAGAGTGCTGACAGTGATTCCGGTATCCTCGTTGACGTCTTCATACAACTTCCATGAGGTGCCAAAGAGATCGTCAATAGTGGCAACAGCGCCATTGGTCCAGCCGATGGGAAGCTGCCCGCCCTCGTACTGCAGCCAGAGCATCAGCTCCCGGGAGGAAGAAGAGGTAGAATCGCCCTTGACGTCGTTGGTCATGAAATCGAAGCAGACATTTCCTGTTGTAAGATCCATAAGCTATATCCCGCAAAAGTCTCTGTAGGATAGGATTATACCTTTGTAAGCAGTTGTGTTGGTACGAGTCCAGCTGTAAGTACTAGGAATCGAGTCGATAGCGGACAACTTTGTTTCGAGATTCTGGGTGAGGCCCACAAAAGAGTACCCTTTTGGCACATTGTTCCTGTAGATCTATGTTAATTTTATCCTCCAAAATGCAATTACGAAGAGGAACTCTTACGTGCTCTCCACATATTCAATGTCTGTCACACTGCTCCATATGACCTCCTTAGTCCCGCTGTTAGACGTAGTCACCTGGTCGTAGTTGGTGCATTGCGTGCCGACGATTTGGTTCGCATTGTAGAGCATGTTGTAGACAATCCATGGTGTGTCCTGTAGGATAACGTAGTCATAATCTCCACAGTGTTCGCTCGCCGCCTGGGCCCGAGAGGAGAGAGTAGGAAGGGCAAGGGCAAATGCCGAAAAGGAGAGGGCCGCGAGGGCACGGGAGAGGTGAACCATGTTGATGAAAAAGAATGTATAAGTGAGAAAGCAACACGGCTAAAACCTAAACAACAAAAGAACAAGTGCGTTTAAACGGAGCAAGACTTGAGATAGATAGATGGGATAGGTATATACGGCAAGGAAATATGCTCCTTAAGACTTAACCACGACTGTATACTTGAAACCGCCTGAAACGGAGAGTGGGCCTCACCATAATTCATGGCTAATTTTCGGAAATGACCTCGAGAGACCAAACTAAAGCTTAAACTACATATATTAGCAGGATCGATTAACCGGTACTGATTAATGGATCGACTTAAACCCAGCCAGGATAATTTATGGTTGACCGATTCGGGGTACAGAGTATATCTCGCGTTGATGTTCGGCGGCAATAGGGGGTCAGCTGATGATGAAAGTCTCAGCCCGTAGATTAAGATTGAATGCCAAGCTCCGGGTAATACCCGCCCAATCCCGGCAAAGACCTGGCAGAACAATTCGAACTACAGTGAGGATATCCCAAGGGTACCAACTATAAATGCACTCAGATAATCCTCAAGCTGGTGTTTAGTCCGGTGCTGCCGAAGGCTCGAAATTATGGGAACCACTGGCATTAAGACGCGAAGCCGGTCTTCTCGCACCATGTTGATAGAAAGTACTTTTATGCTAGAGTGTACATACTATATATATTTCGGATCGTTAGATCAGTGCAAACTCGTATGAGCCTTGCTACAAACGGAAAATTATTGAGCTTCATACAAGACAGCCATCATTATGTTGTCGTCTAAACATTCACATTCCAATAATACCAAGTCTCATATTTGACTCTGTAGCGTATGCCTTATTATAAAAAGCCGGGTGTTGGACCGAAATGACGCTGGATTAGGAAAGTAGATACCTCAGGCAGATAGAAGATCATGCTTATCCCCGACACGTACACATAAGAACACTTGCTTAATTCCTGTATGTAAGCATAATGAACACAATATGTTTTATATACCAAAACCTAACCTCTAGGCTCTATAACCTCCATTAGATCCGTTGGCCTTAGACATTCCCCGCATGATTTTCTAATTCTGTGATATGTGGGAGGGCCTTACACGTGACCTTTCGAAAACGGTATTATCGGGAAAGTCGGCGACTTTTCTTTTTCTGGCATTCGTAGGGCCCCACCTCTCTGCAGCCCAACGCCAATTATGGACCAGAGATTAGAGCAGATCAACATCGATCAGGATGTTAAGCGCCCTGGTCAGCATTCCGATCAGGGCAAGCGTTCAGTGGGTAAGCGCTGCCAAGCAGACAAGAGTTTTTGAGGTTGGGCTCTTAATGCAACGGTGATGTCAAACGGTAGAATGCCACGTGTGTCATGTACATTGTACCTGTTCTCACTGAAACTTGCCACTTCTAGCTGAATCGTAAGTCGAGAAAGCGTCTGGTCGATGGGAGTGTAGATGTATGTATAGAGTTGAGCGGCTCGTTACCGCTGCCATGGTCAGGAAAAACATGGAGGTGCCGATAACCAGCCGCTCTGTATCGGTCCTCAACATCCAGTAGAACATGCTCATACCTTGGCCAAGTTAATGGAGCTTTGTCATGGAAGCCAATCCTGACCTCTGAAAAATTAAGAGCCAAAGGATCTGCAAATGGCCCCCAAACCAGCGTCTCAGCACACTCCACCATATCTGTTTGCCGCCCTGAAAGATGCAGCGGTGACAGGTCGATCGGCAGACTGTCAGATACTCCGGCGGCTAAATCTTAACATCATGCTTGTAAAAGGGCTGAGGGATCCTCACAAGTCTGTCGCGTTTGAACAAAAAGCTTAGGAAACGTGGCATCCTCAAGAACCTAATCTCTTTTACCAGGTATGTGGTTTCGTTACAAAGCCGCCAATGCAGCGGATCGACTTCCTCTGGGTAAATACCCGTCTCAGTCGGAGACGCCGATCGTAATACACGATTTAGATGATTCCACGCAGAAACAGAACCACGTCTGTCAATGGGGTATTGGGTGGAAAACCACGCTCATCCTCTGTGGCAGTTTTTCCTTAGGTACGGACATATTCAGCCCATGCAGTTGAATTGATAGAAGATACTAACACTTACCTGCAGCCCTCGCACTAGCTATCACTCATACAGTAGTATTCCACTACCTCGACGGAAAGCTTGAAAATGATCCAAACATCCCATCACAAACCCAAGTCACGGCCGCCTCAACTATCGTGGCCAACATAATCAGCTTCTGTATTCGCATTTGCCTGGCAGCGGCGTTTACACAGTATTTCTGGCATCTTGTTCGAGTCTCTCCCATGCGGCTTGAAACTTTGGAGTTTCTCTATACTATGAGAGGAAGCCCAATGTCGTTCTTCTCCTTGACTGTACTTCAAAAGGGATGGTTATTAGCTATTATTACAATGGTCCTCTGGGCTGTCCCCATCGCGATGAGTTTCCCATCAAGTTCAATGACAGTCAGGAGTACGACAAGAACACATGAGTTCCAGACTCAAATGCCAGGTATGAACCTCACAGAGGTTAGTGCTATCAATCCATATATTGAAACTAGTTGTCTAATCTTGCACCTGTACAAAATGTAGACCTGGGGAGGCAACACGACGATCATGAAGGATAAGGAATTAGCCTTGTTCGTGCCGAATAATTGGCGAGATGAGAATGATACTGATTACGTTGAGGTAGAGCTGTCGTCTCATCGAACGATTGGGAAAGCCTGAATATTACTAACGATATTTCAGGTACTCCGTGCTGAACAGTTGACCCTTGCGGGTATGGGGCTGCAAATCAAGCCTGTTATCTACCAGCTAGCTACGGAAACTTTGGTGAACGGCGAGCCACGAAGAATGAGCTCACCCTGTGGGATGAATTGCTCCTATGAGCTTTCCTTCGATGGACCATACCTAAGCTGCAACAATACTGATCTTGAGAAGATTAGTCCGCAGTACAACAAAAGTGCCCTGTGGTTCTATGCACTAGAAAGCAACTGGACCGTGACACCGGATGCAAATCCAAAGTTTAACCCCCTTCTGAAGAATTTTCAAATGAAGAACGCAGAGGTATATAACTGGGTTCGGAATGATTCCGCAAACACCGTTCGATTTGAATACGTATCACATGTACTGACATGTAGTCCTCGTCGGGCCGAATACCATGTCGTTCAGAGATTCCACAACGGGGAGCAGTCCTCAACTGTCACCATAGGAGATGTGCATGACTTAGTGCCGATGCATGAGAAATTCTATTTTTCCAAGAACAACATGACGCAAGCCGTTGTCGATACAATTCGTGATCGTAATATAATGTCACTAATTATGGCAATGACCAAAGGCATATCCGGAAACGTAGGGGCAATGGTCTATGGTGTGGATTCAGTCGAACCGATCTCACAGGAGGCGGTATTTTCAACCCAATGTATGTGCCAATATTTCTTTAGGTGCATTTGCTTGTGGACTAACTGGATCAACAGTGATGCAAGACAATCTTCTCGTCCAATCCACTCGTCTTTTCAATGGGTTCAGCGATTCTTGGGAAGGAAGGCTCACTGCTTGGTATAGCTTATTCACCGTAAATGAGGAAATACTTAACTCGATGCTGGCGAACGTCACCATTAGCGCAATCAACCATTTCCAGCTCTGGCCGACTTCAGTCAACGTGACTCGACAGGATTTCCATACACAATATGTGTGGTCTCGGCCGCTGAACCTTCTTCTGCCATATTTCCTCTCCTTAGGTGTTGCGTTACCGTTGGCAGCTTTGGGGTACTGGTCGCTGCGCCAGAACGGTGTTCCAGCGACAGATAATGGGTTCCTACAAGTTGCAATGACTACACGGGGAAACCATAGACTGGATCAGCTAGCGAGGGGAGGTTGCTTAGGAGGAAACCATAACGAGTCTGCAGAACTCAAAAACCTCGAGGTTCAGTTTGGAGAGCTGGTTCAACCAGATAGATCTAGGCGGGACATGGGGCCAAACGACCTCGGATATCCCGCAACAGACGTGAGATTGGCTGGATTTGCACCTAAAGATGAAATTGCTCCCCTCCAGGTTGGTAAACGATATGGGAAGCTGCGTGAAGTCTGAGGATCACGAGTGCGCCCTTAATGTCGTTATGATTTCTATGATATCGGCTGTATATAAGTTTTGTATTCGTAAGGGTGAATTTAGAAGTAACCATACGGAGTATACCAGTAAATTGATTACTGTCTCTCTAGTGAACCATGGCTGGGAGAACCTTACAAGGTCACGCGACATCGGCACCCATCACGTGATAGATAGCGCCGGCAGCCCTAGAGCGATAACAATATCATCTCTTGGCATCCGGTTATAACTTCCGGTCAGATCGACCGTCCAGCTTCAGGAAACTCCTCCCCAGCATGGGAAGCTGGCTAAAGGAAGTCACATAACTACAAAGGGGTAATTAGTGTTTACCTGAACTAAAATAAGAAACTTGGAAGCTCGAGGCGCAGCAGCTGGATGCCTTATTACCCACAATTATCTAATGATTGACAACGTAACTACCCGATCCATATGCCGAATTCGGTATAGCGAATTGGGCTAAGGGGATTAAACTCCCGATAGATTAGTGATGGTAGAATTTGCATCCCGTACATGAAGTCAATACAATGCGGTTAAAAATATCCACGAAAAAGCATAGGGACAACAGTGGACAGACTGACAGAGATAGTGACATGGATAGGGCTGTGCTCCTATTACTGCTAACCTTGGTATGTCTTAGAATTCTGTCAATAAACTGTCCAGGCCAGGATCAGCATCATTCAAGAGCGGTGGATTCTGTTGCCACTACCTGAGAGACTAATGACCGCTACCCACAACCCGCCAATCATATAGGGCTGGAATCCACTACCAAGATGGTAACATTGCGTACCATCGGTCTTGTTATCAGCCTCCGGCTTGCGTAGTTTTGGTTAATCCGGGAGTCCGCCCCCTGACCATGACCAGAATCGTTTAGTTAAGACATGTCACTTTCCATCGAGCCAAAATTGGTCACACTTTCGTTCTTCACAAGAACAGGCTGAATGGAGAGTTTTCCACGTAACTCTCGTCTATACTTGTATTTCACTATCAATGTTATTACTGGACACTTTTTGATTTAAGTTCCTCTGGACCCCACACTCCGGCTGTCGCGGAACATGTTCTCTGTTTTGGCCCCCCGAGGCCTTCGTCCAGCCTGGATTGGTATCACAGCGGTTGCAGCAGTAGCAGTACTTACTTTATTCTTTTTATACTCACCACGGCTGCAGACCACTACCTCGAGAGTGGTAGTGCCCGACCCTGTAAACCATATTGTGACTGACCCAAGCTATGTGGACAAGAATACCACCAAAACAAATGTCAGCCCTGTCATTGCTGACACGGATTTGATCGACCACCTTGCGCAATACTTCATTGACTATTCACTCCAACCGCCATATAAAGAGCACTTCGGCGAACTGGGCCAACGAAGTCGAGTCCTGCGCGACTGGCTGACACTAGCTGATCAGACCCAAGAGCCCACGAAGAAGGATTTGTTGCTGAACGCCACAGAGAGAGTAGCCGTTTCTTTATACCCGTTTCTCGAAAAGCCCAAAGGGCAAAATGTTACCCATAAGCCTGTATCGGATCTCCGGGCGTCCTTTGAGCCAGGCTCCGCCGGTGTGGTCATCCCAACCAGCAATAATACTCTCCGCTTTGCGGCCCACCTGATTGGGACAATGCGCTCGGTTCTAAACTCGACGCTACCGATACAAATCGTCTATGTCGGTGATGAGGATCTTAGCCCAGATGACCGGGTTCGTTTATCAAGCGCCGTGGAATTGGGCCCTCCCCTCGAGTTTCTCGACATCCTGACCGTTTTCGACGACTCAACACTCCAGCTGCAGACGGGTGGTTGGGCAATCAAGGCCTTTGCGGCTTTGGGCTCGCGTTTTGAACGGGTAATATTAGCCGACGCCGATGCGGTGTTTTTCCAACCTCCGGAGGTCCTGCTCGACCATGAAGCCTTTGTTCGAACTGGGGCCTTACTGTTCCACGACCGACTTCTTTGGCAAAATGTGTTTCCAGAGCGCAACGAGTGGTACAGAAGTCAAATACGACAACCAAGTGCGGCTTTGGACAAATCACTTGTCTGGACAGAGGATTATGCCGAAGAGGGCGACTCTGGTCTAGTCGTCCTTGATAAGAGCAGAATGGACGTATTTGTCGCACTGTTTCACATATGCTGGCAGAACTCGTACGATGTGCGCGAGGAAGTTACATATAAAATGACATACGGAGACAAGGAGACATGGTGGCTTGGCCTTGAGCTGACAGGTGCTGCTTACGAGTTCTCGGGGCACTATGGTGGGATTGTTGGCTGGGAGCAGGTGGATAGTAGGGGCAGGCACAAGGTTTGCAGCTTTGTTATTGCTCATGTCGATGCGAAGAATAGACTGCTGTGGTATAATGGGAGCCTGCTCAAGAACAAGGGCAAGAGCAGTATGAAAAATGAGTACGAAGTTCCCACGCACTGGATGATTGATGCCGAATGGGAAAAGGGTGCCCGCAAGGAGGATATGAGCTGTATGAAAGGGGGTGAAGCGAGGAATCTGACTCAAGATGAATTCGACATCATGGAACGATCGATTGATCTGGCTAAACGTCTCGATGCAGTGATTTACCCCGTGTCGTATGAAACCGAAAATACTTGAGCGGTGCATATCTCAATCATACCTAAGCCTTCTTCGAACCACGGACAAATACCTCAAGTCAAGAACATACGCCTTGTTTCCTGACTCCCGACCGGCATCTTTGTGAAGCTCTTATCCGGACGAGGATTTGCAGTGCAGCTTGCCTCAGCTAGTCTGGTCTATAACGAATGTTGGTGGCTCCAGCTTCATCGAGAATATTCCGCCCTTTAAGGATTGTTCACATACCAAACCAACCATCGCCGAACTATCAGATGAGTCCTCGCTCCACTGCGTCATATGGCGTTGGATATGTAAATATGTTGTATAGATTTATCCCAGTAGTATATAGTCTTACTCCTACTTGCGCCTATGGCACATCAATCTGACAACATCTGGGGCTCCTATTCTTCCATTCGGTCCGTATAAACAGTAATGTCTCTTTTATCTTTCCCCCTTCTGCAAATGCTATCGATCTTCATATTAAAAGTGTATGAGAGAACCGGGTTTGGTTTGAGATGAAGGGGGGTTGTTGATTCGATCAAAGCACACAGGGGATCCCTACTCATTCTCGCTGTGGGTTTCTTTCTTTGTTCTCTCAGCTTCTCATGTTATCGGTAACTAATTTCGGCCTAGAGCCGACTAATAGGGGTTAAGTTAATAAGGGGCGCTTGCGGAGCCTTTCAAATCGCATCCATATGCTAAAATAAGTAGTCTTATAGGGCTCTCATATATCTAATTCGTATCCATGCATATGCGACCGTCAATTATACTCTTAGCTTAAGCCCCTTCAGGGAATGTCCCTACATAACTTATGTCTTATCCCTTCTTGTTGAGATATCAGCAGTCCTAGGCTCCAGATGGTGTTGTATGTTCGAATTCCAAGTTTGAGTAATTGCGAGCAAGACACATATACAGAATATTTAAGCAAGCCTCTATAGGAGCCACGGAAATAGGAGTCAGCTTGGTACGCATAAACATAGAAATCTCTTTGATATATTAAGAGGCGATATCCGCGTCACCATTGATTTTTGTTCCATGAGCGAAAAGCTGATTGGCAGAGACAATGATGGCTACAATCATCCAACATGGCTAGATCTAGGCCAACAGCGATGCTCACATGAATCAAATCTTCTGTCAACATTGAGAGCTCACCATGCTTATAGAAAAAGTGATATACTCATGACTGACCTAGGTCGCAGATAACTAAAGACCAGAGAGAGTGTGTCTCTCTTTTCAAAAATGGGGCATATGGAGAAGGAGACTGAGGCTTCAGCTCCATCAACGTCCAGTCAATCAACCACATGTATTTTCAGTGTTATCTGAAATGTTTTTAGTTAAGGGGGTCGGCATTGTGTGCGTAATTGGGCTCTCACTTCGGTATCCCCAAGCTCACTTGGTTGTTTCGGGCTAAAACAAGCTTGTTTTTATACCGAAGCTTAGCCCTAAAGAGGAAAGATTACGATCACGAGCCCTATAGCTAAAACGGGCTCCACCTTGCCCCTGGGTTAATATGCCGATTAATTATCCGGCAATCAAATCATCCAAATAGGGTGCTCAGCCCTGCAAGTATTTACATGCAGATGATCCCTTCTGAGTTCAGTGCCGCAGCTTATTTTCATTCTTTCTCCACGCGACTGGCTCGCGATATCGTAATCAACTTCCCCCTGTTGCTCAATTGTTCTCAAGATGCGTTCTGCCTACGCCGCCGTTCCTTTGGCTCTTACCCTGCGCGCTGCCGCCACTACCAAGGACTCCTGGGCCTTCGGTAACGGGTTCTACTCCGGTCCTGCAACCAACGCCCACATCACCAAGGCGACCTGGTCTCTTGTGCCCCCTACCGTTCCTCAGGGTGTTGAGGTACAGGACTCCAGCGACCAAGTCTGGGTGTCTCTTTGGATCGGCCTTCAACACACCAATGGCGACGACAGCTCCTACCTATACCAGCCTCTGCTGAACTGGTCTCCTGACCAGGAATCTCAGTGTGTAATCCCTAGGAACTTGTTAATACGGGTTGTAGATGACGGAGACTGACATGCGATTAGGGGTTGTCCTGCTAGCGCTGAGGAATGGTGTGTTGCTGCTAGCACTTATACCCCTAGTTAGTATCTCCCCAGTGTGCTATTTCGGTGACGAGGCTGACATGAATGATAGATGGCCAGAACGGTCAGGCCTACGTTACTATCCCTACTGGAACCCAGGTCGACTTTGAGGGTGAGCACCACATCTTCGATAATCATCGAGACATCTTTGTGCAAATACTAACGTCACAAGTCACCGTTGAGAACAGCAAAGTCTACCAGACCGTCACCATGGACGGCAAGGTCGTCTCCAAGGAAACTGACGGTGAGCCTCCATCTGGTCCACATTGATGCCTCACGCATTTAGTATCTGACATATACAACCTAGACCTTGATGCCGAGCTCCTTTACCTCTACTCCGGTGACGAATGCTACACTGGCTCCGGTAACTGCGGCACTCTCGAGTCCTACAGTAAGTTCTTCCAGAATACATACCAAGTGAAATCCCCATTATATTGACATAAGCAGGCTGGAACAATATCACCATCCACCTCAGCGCTGAGGACGAGAAGTTTGGCGACACTCTCTTCCTCTACAAGGGCTCTAACTCCAGCGGGTTCACCACCTCCGACGGCGGCAAGACCTGGCATGCCGAGTCCATCAACATTGAGCAGGACTCTTGGACCGGCGCCTAGATTATTTTTCGATGATGTGTCGCATTGGGAGATTATTCTTGGAGGATCCTGCTCCGCGCAGAACCTTCGTTTATAAGCTATACTCATTTGATGAGCTTTGACTCAAGTGCATTATTAATTTTACATTACTTATGGTGTCAGCCCTTTGGCTATTAGAGGGTGTTATATTCTCTTCATCCGTGGGGTCTCTTCAATAGATCGCCTGCCACCGTCCCAATTGCTACTCGAATAGTAATTATTGCTAGTCAAAGATAGGAATACCTATATAGATGGAGGACAATCAAAGAGCAAGTATGAAGGATGCGAAAAGTACTCAGCTCAAGACTTTACTTTGCTTACGTTGATATCAACGTCTTCTGATGTATGTACAACAGCTATGAGATTATGATAAGTCTATGGTCTGGGCACCCCCGGAGTATACCGTGATATCCCAAACATCCGTGGACATATTCAAAAAGGTGTGCGTGTCTATACCGATGGTTTATCTTTCTAATAACGTCACACTATACACTGCCAGTTTATGCTTATTTACCTTATTTTGGTTTTGGGGCCGATGGCTATAAGATCGATCAAGATAATGTGGAACCTGTTGTTCTGGAAGATTTCCTGTTTTAGTCGATGACCTACTATGAGAATCACTGATGTATGTGAAAGTCCACACGAGACATGGATCACATGTGACAGTAACCCTGGGTGGATTGTGTTATAGTGTTGGGGTATTTACTAGCTAAGTAATATTCTCGAACAGAATGTATCACCCTGAATCTAGTTTCACCCGACAGTGCAGATCAGAGAGGGTGAGACATCATGAAATGTCTCAAAAATAGACCCTTCCGCTGATCACTGAAATCTTTACAAGACTTATAAGCAGCATCTTCCAGCTCACAGATTGCCGGTGCATAATCTATTTCTTGTCCTTATCCAGTGCATGGTTGAATGCGATTTACCAATTCAAAATGCATCTCAAGAACATCCTCCTCACCAGCCTCACCACAGCAAACACACTCAAACAACGCACAGTCTTCGTAGAATGCGACAACTCCGAAAGCCAAATGGCCTAAGCAGCAGTAACCAGCGCCGGTGAAATGGCCGCCAAAGCCGCCGCCAGCATCCGGGCCAACAACGTAACATCGCTTTTCCAGACATTCTTCAAAACAACCCTCAACATCCACAACCATGTCACCGGAATTCTCGAAGAGATAGCGCAGGAGGCGACCCAACAAGGAAGCGGTCTCGTTACCTACTCCTGTCAGCCTGATAGCATTACTTGTCAGTCAGGTTCATCTACGCAGACGGGATATGCCAGCACGGACGGGTATCGCGCTCAAGTGAGCACTTTTCCTGCATATTTCCAGCTGCCGCAGGTGTCGGATGACTGTTCTGTTCTGGATCAGCGGACGTCGACTTTACATGAGTTATGCCATACGAAGGGTATTTTGGGGTATGAGGTGTATGCGTATTCGAATGTGTTGGGTTTGGACTCGCAGACGGCGCCGAAGAATGCGGAGAGTTATGCTTTTTTCTCGAAATGTAGGTGTTTTTCTTTTATGTGCCATTCTTGCTTTGAGTACATGTCCTTGTACATTGTCAAGGAAACTGACGGGTAGATATAGCTGTTTACCTTGGTTGTAATGGCCAGTTCGTGTCGTCTGGATCAAGCTGGGGAAGCTTGGGTGGTACTGGTAGCACAGGAAATACAGGAAACTCGGGAAGCTCGTGGTGGAATCCGTTTACGAACTTCGGGTTCTAGTGACACATGCCCATACATTATGCGAGAGACTATCTTATAGTATAGTCAATGAGATGAGCACTTGGTCACGAGCTCAACCGGAGGAGGGCTAACACCGCAAGTATCTTTCTCGTCATGATCTAAGGAATGTGTTTGGGAGTTGCGTGACCTTTGTCGTAACCTTCGCCATGGTTAACAGTAGATTCATATAGGTGGGGGTGACATTCACAAAGCTATATGTACTTGCTAATCTGGCCTTACATATATGGAGCGTATATACAATCGACGTCTTCCTGGCTTCCCCAGATCAAATGATTTCTAATTTCATCGAAGGCCTATGTCAGCTCTGTAGACCACGAAGGACTTTTACGAGAAAAATAGTAATTGCGTTTGCGCGCCTAGTTGGATGGCTGGTTGCGTAGGTGGCGGTGATAATCTGCCAAAAACTTTCATTCATGCTTATCTCTTTCCCGTTCGAGATCCTCGATGCTTCTCATGGTTTCTCTCGTCTCCTCATGATCCAAGCCTAATACCCGCTGACTGCCCTGTAATGCCAGATTGAACCACTTCATGGCTTCATCATATTGGCCGAGAGCTTTATAACTTTTCCCCATACTGTGAGAGCTTGCCAGGGTATCTTCATGGTCAGGGCCTAATGTTTTGTTTCTCCCTACCCATGCAATCTGATGCCATTCCAATGCCTCACTATAACGATGCAGTGGGAGAAGGATCTCGCCAATACTAAGAGCACTTTGTAATGTGTCTTCGTGGTCTGGGCCTAATGTTTCATTTCTCCCTTTCCATGCAATCTGACTCCATTCCAGTGCCTCACTATATCGGCCCATCATGGAAAGAACATAACCAAATATATAGGCACTTTCTAATGTGTCTTCATGGTTTGGGCCCAAGGTCTTGTTTCTCCCTTTCCATGCAACCCGGTTCCATACTAATGCCTCACTGTGTCGATCCAGCAGGAATAGAATTTGACCAACATTTTGGGCACTTTCTAATGTGTCTTCATGATCAGGGCCCAATGTTCTGTTTCTCTCCCTCCATGCAACCTGACTCCATTCCAGTGCCTCACTATATCGATCCAGCAGGGAAAGAATATAGCCAATATCATTCGCACTTTGTAATGTGCTTTTATGGTCAGGGCCTAATGTCTTGTTTCTTTCTTTCCATGCAATCTGGTCCCATTCTAATGCCTCATTGTGTCGATCCAGTAGGAAAAGACTGTGACTAATATCACAGGCACTTTTTAATGTGTCTGCATGGCCAGGGCCCAGTGTTGTATTTCTTGCATAAAAAATGAGTTGGAACCATTTGACCGCATCCTCATACTTCCCTTGATTGAAAAGTTGACGCCCAATTGCATAGGCTGAATTAAGAGTCAAAGAATTTTCTATACCCAACCTAGCGGCTCGGCCTTCATATGCCATGATCCTTAGTTCTAGAGCTTCATCATGGGATCCATCTTTGTCCAGTATCGTAGCTATACCCATGACAGCACCAAGGGTTGCATAATGTTGTCGGCCTTGGACCTTTTGTCTGGATGTTAGGACCCATTCATACCACTTTCTTGACTCTTGGATGCGACCCTGGAGTAGTACTATCCACGC
Source organism: Aspergillus sergii (assembly GCA_009193525.1). NCBI lineage: Eukaryota > Fungi > Ascomycota > Eurotiomycetes > Eurotiales > Aspergillaceae > Aspergillus > Aspergillus sergii. Next base: position 117,974 of record ML741763.1, read on the forward strand.
AATATCCCCGGCGATATATAACGCACGCGGATGTTTGGGGTGTAGTACTCTTCTTGCCTCTGCAAATTGCCAGCGGAATAGTTGTTCTGTATTTTTATGCAGGGTGTGGCCTCTTAAAACGATGGTCAGCTTGTATGCAAGCCACCATATGTCGTTTTCGGCCTGTTCTTCCTCGTAAAGCATTGATAGGAAAAATAACTTGATATCGAGGATAGCCGCCCACACCCAAAGCAGCCACCCTTCTGTAAAAGCGTACACCACTGAGAGTGTATGTGGAAGAGAAATATCACTGGGTGGATCGTAGGAGTTTCCAGGTTCCAAGGACCCGGGCAAATTCTGAACATTCTTGAGGGCGGCGTGAAGATGAGATGAGACTCGACTCTCAAACAAGGCATACTTTTGCGCTGAATAGCTCTGTTCTGTTAGACGTAGAGCGCGAGCAATTAGACGAAGGGCTTCTTCCGAGAACCGGCGTTTCCGTTCCAGTGGCAAGCGCTGTTGAGCCCAGTAATGTATCAAGGGGTGAATCGTGATGGCATCCATTGTCGCCGAAAAGCGGGAGAGCGAGTAGGATGAGAGGATATGCATTAGATCCTGGAGTGGTATATCTGGGCGATGAGTATAGTCATGTGGCTGAACAGGTGTCGAGGCTGCACTTACTGTATTGCTGAAATCGACTATACGTGAATAGTTCCTCGAAGATATCATTATTTGACAGAAATCCACACAGAAGAAGTAGCTCAGAAGCCTCTGGAATATCCAATTCAATTCTCCGCAGTGAGACTTCCCAAGTAGTAAGTATTGTGTCATTTCGATAGTCCCATACTGACTGTGGTCGCTTGTGCTTCAGGAGCCTCTCTGCATTCAAATGATATTCATGAATATAACGTTGGAGCGCCTGAGCGTAGAGCCCAGACTCATGCGGCAGAAATTTGTGCTGAACAGAAATGTAGGCACCGGCCTGTTCTATGGCAAGCGGAAAATTTCCCAGTAACCGAAGCAGCTCTAGGGAGACCTCTTCTAGAGTCAAAGTCAACAAGTCAAACGGCATTGAGAAGGTAATAACTCAAACAAACCATTCATATTCCCGGAGAATCCAGAGCTTTTCGCCAATAAGGATTTGGCTTCTTTATCACTCATTTTCTCCACTTCTATACTCCTCCAATAACCAGAGACGTCCGCCCGCCGACTCGTGATGAGAATATTCCCGTGTAGAGAGCTGGGCATATAAGACCGGATATCAAATGAGTCCAGGTCATCTATATTGTCAAAGATCAAGAGCCATTCACTGTTTTCAGATTGAGAAAGCCAGTCAATTACTCCCTTGACAGCTTGGTCGGCGATTGGGGTACTGGAAGTCTTTGAATCCTCAACTCCAAAGTCTTTGGCGAATATCTGATAGGCTGTCTCATTATGATTCAATATGCGCCAGTTTTTCAAAATTTGTCCGGCAGCAAGAGAGAAGCTTTGTCTGATAGTATGTTCACTAGCCCCATCAATCCAAAACACCGAGGTATAACACCGCTGATAATGATAAGCGTATTCAGCCGCAGTTTGTGTCTTTCCAATACCACCAGGACCATAAAGTGCGACAATGCATTGCTGCATATCTTGGCAGTTTTCCTGTAGATAATAATGTATCTGTTGTAAGAGGAGTTCTCTGCCAGTAAATCGGTCGTTCCTAACCATTGGTAGTTGGAGTGGGATTAAAAGTTCAGCCTGTTTGTTCGGAACCTGGGGTAACCTTTTAGGAGATTTCGCACTCATTATATTGACCAGGACAGCCAGGATAGTCTGGTAGCTGGAGTCTCGAGATCCAAACTTGTTCAATCCAGAGTGGTCGACAGGGAGGCCAATATTTCTCACTTTAACACCTCCATACTTTGCTGACTGCTCGCGGACACACTGCAGCCATTGTCAGTATGACTAGCTAGACATGATAGCATTCCCAACATACAAATTCTCTCCATCTGAAGAACCAAACACTCAGGATCAAAGTCGGGCGCTGCTCGAAGATATTGAAGACCTGAACTCTGTCGCCAACGGCTGCCTCAAATGAAGTATGCAGGTCTAATAGAAACGTTGAATCGTACTCCACCTCAGCCAGCATAGATGGACTCGAACCAATGAGCCAAAGAGCACGGGCAGCCATGCGACCCCATTTGCTGAAGCTCGATCCACGATGTGGAGTGCCCAGGAACAGGATCGCTTTAGTGTACGTGGAAATACTTGCAAAGTTTTGATTACCATTAGCCTGGACCAGGGCGTGCTTGACAACCAATCCCCCATAACTATAGCCCACAAAGACCAGGTCCCGCTGCTCCTCCTTGAGTGCACGTTAGTGATTGCAGTTCTAAAATACGCGGTCTTCGATCCAAACCTACCGCTTCCGACCGACGTATGGTGTTGGTGATGTGCTCGAGTAGGTCATTGCCAATATTTGCGAGGCGTGTCTGGACCGCGTCCCTCTTCCAAAACGAATCGAAGTTGAAGAAGAAAATCCGGACATCTTGACGGTCTGGCAAACTGAGATCATCTGGAAGAAAGTCACTAACCCATGTCGGGTGTTCTTTTGATGCATCTGTCGTTTGTGTCGATGTTCTAGCCCTCCATGTCGTATCAGGATTCGACCCAAGGCCATGAACGAAGACGATACTACGATATATTAGCTGTAGTCTATGGGTAGGTGTGGAGTTACAAGGGAAAGCTACTCAGTTCCACGTTTATGGACCAGTGCAGAATAATTTCGAGCAGGGATAATCCCCAATCCCACTTTGTGAACTTGATCTGGATTAACTGGCGAGGGGATGTTCTTGATAAGTTCGTTGTATGTCAGCAACCCTAAGAATGGCAGGAGCAATCCGAAGGTGTAAAGCCGGCCCCACATTGTCGTTGCACAGTCCAACACTGGAGACTACGTAAGTACCTTGTGTTTGAAAACCCTTTAAAGTGTTATAAAGACAGCATAGGAATAGTAGTCTTAACCATGTGGTCGTGTTCGTGTTCATTGCTAGGCCGATAACCCCACCGCTCACCCAACTTCGACTGGCCTATCACATCCCGTACCTAAGCGCTGAGTAGACGATCACCCTTTTCGCGCTCTCTCTTCCTAAACCCCCATGACAATTGCCATGCCAACGCACCCAAAGGAACCCCCAAAAGCAACACCCAGATTAACGCCGATAGCAAGAGGATCGAGATAGAGAACGCCCAGAATGTAAGTTTCATCTGCGGTAGTCCAGCGTCTTCGAGACGCTGGAGAAACCCTTTGTCCGAAGGCACTGACAAAACTACCTGCATAGCTGAGAGAATGACCGAGACACTAGCGAAAATGAACAGAAGTGGGACAGTAGCCTGGGAGAGATACGAGGTGATTGACCAATGAGGGAGATGGTAAAACCATAGAGTGTTGGCGTGCTGCGGGCGAACGATGCGAACCGCCCAATTAAGGCGTGAGAGGCGCAGCTGTCCGTAGTGGTATCGCTTTCCCACCTGTTCGTCGCTTAGTTCCCGAAATTTATGGATGAATCTCGACCAGGCAATCCAGTCAATATCCTCAGGGATCAAGTGGGATTCTTTTGCTAGGATAAAGTCCAAGCGATGCGGCGTGAGAAAGGCATACGATCTCAAAAATCCCATGGCAATGGAGGGGTCGAAGGTCGATGTCGGAAGACTATTATCGTTTGTTGGGCGCAGATAAATATCCCAAAAGCTGTAGTTGAATAGGCACACCGGAATAGGTTTTATGTAAATCTGCTTGCGATGCCAGATGAGGTGAAGGCTGGGATCTTCGGTGGGAACGACGCTTCGGCCTTTCAGTCTTTGTGCATGGAGGGCGTCGATACTCCGGCCGGAGCGTCTCCCAACAAGCCACAGATGGTCATAGAGATCGTCGAGAAGATATGTTTTCAGTTCCCTAGAAAGGTAATCATTAACCGTGGTTTCCTCCAGGCCGATGGAAGGTTCTCCTGGAAGGTAACTGATTGCTTTCAGCTCTGTTGGTTGGTCTGATATACTAGGGTCTTTGGACTCAAGTGTTGGTTTCAGCTGCTGTTTGTCAAGTGCGTGTGAGTGCGAGAAAGGAACCTGGAAAGCTGTTGAAGCATTCATAACGGCAGATTTACCTACCTGCTCTGCAATTCAAACCTGTATCGTCATATATAGGGTGTTATACCGACACCCCATCCTCCACGTGACCTTTTGATCGCGCCAATGGGAAGATACGTTTTCTGGTGCTGGGGATCAGTACTTTGGCAGCTCCCCTCTCCTTGCCAAGGGAACATCAAAGCTTTTGGCCTCGGTTGTTACATGAAGGGTAGCGATCTGCACACAGCCCGGCTCTCCGTGCGCGCATAGCCTGCTATTCCGTGCGTACAGCCTAACCCTCCTAGTAAGGTTAGTAGAGTAGATCAACTTTCACAGTGCACTCCGGGTAACACAATATGATTCCATTGGAGGGCTACAGTATTAAGTAGCAAGGAGCACGATTTTACTAGTTATAGAATGTATTGTTGAGGATAATGTGACAATATCTGCAAATTGCATGCTCCTGAAAGGAAGTTGCGAAGTCCTAGCATTTGTCCTTACCCCGTGGTCGAGAAGTTGAAACTTGTTCTCGGCGGAGGTATGCTCTGCTTATAAAATATATATCTCTACTTTCTTTACCTACTATGTTACAGAACCTTGACTTACATTTCCTACTACGTATATTTGAAGTATAAATTGTTTGGAACCAGTTCTAGCAAGACATTGTATTCATGTCAGAACATTTTAGTTCGTTCCTGATCATGTATCAGCATGAATCAGCTGGTATATACATTCATTTTCAGGAAGGACAATGTTTATATCCGCACATTATGGTATGGTTCGGTCACACAGTATGATCATCACTGCTCAGGATATGCATCCTCAAGGACGCAATTAACCCCTCCTGATAATTCCATATCCTTCGTCGGTTCCATAGCCCTCTCAATTCATGCCAATGCCGCTTAACATCCCTATACAGGAGAAACCAATTCGTTCGACCAGGCGTAGGTATCGGCATTGTCCATTTGGCCAAATGCTCATCAATATTTATTGTATGTGTCATGATCTTCTCCTCGCCAAACTCAGTCCTTGTCTCCCCTTTATTCTGCTTTATATCCCCCTCAGTGACTGTCGCCCAGAAGTAGGGCTTCTCGTTTGACCAAACCTCCCATAGCCAAGGCATGTCCTCTTGAATAAGGCGATGCCAGAGTGAGACGTGGAGCTGGTAGAATTTCCGTGAGACTAGACGCAGAGCCGCAATGTCTTTCGTAGAGAGGTTGTCTATAATCATATCCAGGATTTCTTGAGGCAGTCGAGCGAACGGGTCGCTTGTATTCTTAGCCAAGGATATAAGGGGTTCAAACGCGCCATCCTGGGGGCTGAATGAGGGCCCGGTATCCATTGCTCGCCCCAAGATTTCCCGAAGCTTGGGCACGTAGAACGGATTCGCAGCGAGCCATTCATCACCGCTCACATGGACCCAGTTTTCATCAGCGGCTTTCTGGACGGCTGGATCGGGCTCCTGGCGGTACTGGAGTGGGTAGCTTTCGACATTGTCAAAGTAGTCCACAAGCTGATTGATTTCGACATGGCCAAGTCGTAGCCTGCAGAGTTTCATGTACACCCCGAAACACCATGGATGGAACGGCAACGCCATGTAGGATTCAAACCACTAACACAGACCGTCAGTATCGCCATTAACAATAATTAGTCAGAGGAACCATACATCATTGAAGGGGTCCGCCGGTTCGATCCAATCATACTGATGTCTTGCGGGCGACACACTCGTACCCCCAACCTCAGGAAACGGCATACAGTCCACGAGCCCCGAAAGAAAATAATCACCGTTAATCTCACATTCCAGGTCATCCGGCGACAGCGCTTCGTCTTCGTTATCGTTGTGGACCAGACCCTGCCCAGTCTGGCAGCCTCGCATCTCCTCCAGAGAGATGTCAGCCCCGGAATATCCCAGTGTACAACAACATCCTGGGCCAGCGATATGTTCAAGATGCACCCTTCTTACGCCAAATCGGCCTGTCTTTTCCTCTAATGGTTCGCCCATCGGCACTGTTTGTCCGACCGTGGGGAGTTGGCCGTCAACCATATCAAAAAACAGGTATCTGTACTCTGGCGCGTTCTGCTCATCAGTTCCCGTATGGATATTCTCAATGTTGCGAATAGCCCAGACACAGCCTGTCTCTGTAGTGGAACAGTCGCCATAGTTCTTGTCGTCGTCGTCCTCGTCGAGGGCACAGACAAAATGTTGTGGATCTTCATTAGACCACGCCGCTGAAAAGGGCTCATTGATGGTCCGAATACGTGCGATGTTGAAGCTGGTACCACATAGCACACAGCGGAACTGGACAATGGTGTCAGTGAGAACATGCTATTCGCGATGAATAACGGACATCCGACTCTCCTGGTATGGTATTAGTCAGGCTCTGTAGAAGCATTTAGATCTGGTTCGTACCCATGATTTATCTATACCTTCAGATATCGACTTTAATGATTCAATAGTTTGTTATCGTCAAGCCACCTGCTGAAGTAGGATCATGGTGCCTTCACGGGTTGGTAGAATAATGCTTTCGCGAGAAGCCTGTGGAGATAAATTATCCGCTTTTGAGTATATTAGAATGCAGATCAATGGCGGTCTGCCTAGCCTGTGCCTGGTCATTAGTCATAGTCAGCTGCGATTGTCACCATTTAATTTGATTTGAGGAAGATCCACCATTTCGTCATTTTTTATTGGCTTAGGTCCACGGAACTCGATTGAGTTACACCTTATACCGTATTCTTTCTAGCTGTGTGGGGACTAGGAGCAGGTACGCAAAGGAGTTTCATGCCTCTGGAGTAATACCACAAGCTTGGTGTTGATGAAGCATGGAGACAGGAACTCAATCGGTGATTATGTTACATTAACTGACATAGACACCTGATTAACCTACAGTGTCTCTAACTAAGAGACAGCAGCTCGGACTGTTCAGTATATCATCCCCCTTCGAATAACAGAGACCTGGTGGGCCCAAAACATCGTGCACCCTACAGTGACAAGGGAGATGAGAGCTTTCCTCGTCACCTCGAATAGTGACACTAATCCTAGCATTCAAATTTGGGAATAGAATAGACCTTGCTCGATCCATATGAAAAATCCTTCGTCTCATATCTGGAACCAAAGTGTCAATATACCGCTCAAGAGCTCCGCGTTCGGGGCTCTCCTTTGCTGCTGCCATAGCTCTTGGATCGAACTCTGGCAAACTGAACAAATGCCGGTAGAAGTTCAGAAGCTGCCACCTCTCCCAGCTGTTGGTGAGACGGAAGCCATAGGCTAAATCACACTCAGAATCGAAATGTGTCTCGAAAAGGCCGTGACATGGTCTATCTGGTTGCATTCGAAAGCAGCTGCAAAACCTGCCAGAGAGAGCATGGCTTACTCCGATCATGAGCCGGAAGACAGAGTACACTATTCCGGAAGGTCTTTGGAGTCTAACTCTATTTTGAGACAGGTCTGAAATATCGATTTCGTGTTTCATCATCAATTCTGCCATCGTGGAGGTTTCGAATGCGGAGACTATGTCATCAAAGGTCGCGTTAGACGCGGCCAGCAACAGATATTTGAGAGAGAGCTCCTGGCGTTGTTGGAAGGAAGTGCAGTAGCAGAATCCAAAATTGATCCACGTTGAAGAGTTAGTGTCCGGAATTTGATAAATAGAACCCCATATTGTTACAAATAGTTTGAATACTTCAATCTGCGCGGAATTTAATCTGCACCCATCTTTGAATCTGTCATATAAATCAAGAGAATTCAATGCTTCGACACATGCTGTCTCCCAAATGCTGTATATCTTCCCCTCCGGGTTGGGAATCGGAAACGGCCCTATCTTCCGACGTTCTAGATACCACGCTATGCAGTCATACTCGAACTTCCCACCGGTTTGCTCGATACGTGATTGACAGAAGAAAAGTAAAGCTTCACCGAGTAGTCCATCTTTTAGGTAATTTTTGAGGACTCTGGCAGGGAAGCGGCATGCTGCTATCATAGTATCGTATAGACAGACGAGATAGAGAGCCTCGTTCGTACTCGAGCAATTGTTGAAACCAAACCTGCGGCAGATGTAATCATCGGCAAACAGGTTGAGAAGTGATTTACGAATCGTCTCTGGGTTTTCGCTCATCATTGCCCTCTTCACATGTCTGACAATTAGTCGGAAAAAGTCGATGTCGTTTGGGCGTTTGGGTGTGCGGCAAGTGAAAACATGCCTCTTCCAATCTTGTCGTTGGCAGGCGTGTGAGCAGTACCATGTCCAACATGCTGAGCATCTGGATCCTGCTGATCTACGGCAATGTCGACACAGTCTGCTATTCGTAACCTCAGGTGATTGCATCTCGTCTATTCGTTCCAACGAACATTGCTTCCTGTCGTGATTGATTTTGTACATCTCAGCCTGTTCAATTGGTAGACAGTTGCTAACATGGGGCATGCTTGGAGCTAGAAAGTCGGCGAATCCAGGTTCACCAGGCGTAGGTGAAAACTGAACTTGTCTGTCACTTGCAGAGAATGCGCCCGGCACCAAGAAATTCCTACGCGTGTCAATGACAGGTTGCTCTTCAAGATATTATGGAAACCTTACCTGAACATTGATGGCCTTTCAGAATATATTGACTCGCCCTGCTGTTCGGCCTGCGCCGTGGATAATGCTGCCGATGATTGCTTACATAGCTCTCTGTGGGGAAGGGGATAAGGATCACTGAGCACCCTCTGCAGCATTGCTCTCAAGAATACAGCAAATTTAGCCATCAGTGGAACTAGCCACTCTAGCTTGCTAGTTACCGCTATCCCTTGGGGTAATCCCCACCTGGGAAAAACTGTTTCATGCGTTCCACGTGCAGAGAACTTACCGTGAAGCGCCCGAAATATTTCACAGAAGAAGCAGCACTTTTTACTGCATCCAATATATGGAAAAACCTGGTCATTGGTTTCGGAATAGGAGGTCTCAAGGTAACTCATCAGCTGAACCTCCGCATGAATCGATCTGGGAAGACGAAGTATATTTGTATATTCGTTGATCGTCCTTTGGTCTTGCAAAAGCTTTACCCATCCATTGCCCTCCGGCTGACACTGGACTGCTTCCAAGACCTTTAGCGGTAACTCTTTGCCCAGTGGAGCGTAAGTCTTGGTTTTGAACATGCAAGCTGAAACGGGGACGAATCTGAATGAATTGACAAGCTTCAACTTCAGCTTGGACGCCAGTTCGACCAATGTCACTGCGGCATGGAAAGTTCGCGCGAGGAATAGAAGAGCATCCCACGCTTTCCTGAAAAGCTTTTCGCTGCCATGTAGCGCTTGCTTAAGGAGATTCTTCAGGGCTGGCCGCTGTCTGGGGTTTCGAATGATGGCATAAAAGCGCTCGAGGAAGTCCCGTAACTCATCACTGCGCGCAGTATGAGAATTAGATATCTTAAAGAGACTCTGTATTCTATCACACATCTCTACCACCGCTTTATCCATTTCGTTGTTCGAGAGGCAATCTGGGAGTTCCTGTGAAACTTCACGTCGTCTCCTATCGATGTTGATAATGAGACCCTCCCACAGCCTTGTCTCAAGTTCCTGATCTACCTTATCTTTGAGCGTATCTTCTGTGAGCGTGTCTGGCTCTTCGACATTGGATGTCTGTTCAAATGTGTCTCGAATTGCCGCCGTGTAATATCCAACCCGAGGTGTATTGTGCTCCAATATTAGATCAAACACCTCTGATTGATCGGTTTGCCTTTGACCTAATCCCCGTTAGATATCTAAGCCCGATAGCGAAGTAGGATGTAAACACTTACCATTTTTCAAGATAGAAGTTAGTAGCTCGCATAGCCTTTCCAGGAACACTTCATCTTCCCCCTGCAGGCCCTCATTTTTCGCGCAAAGGAATGTTACACATTGAAGAGTACTGTCCTCCACCATGGCCACACTCGTGACATGCTTTGCATCAAGATTGGCATCTTTTTTCTTTCCCCTCCCATGCCGACCGGTCTTTCGTGTCTTGAATCTGGCCAAGACCTCAGCAAGGCGATCTAACGATCGCCGTTTCAAGAGAACAAGAGCCGTCGTTGAATCATCGGGAGTCACGTCGTCTTCGAAGTCTGTTTCGTCAGGGAGCTTATCCAGCTCTTCGTCGCTCCCCTGCTCAGGCTTCTTAGACGATGGTTCGTCGTTACCGAACTCGCCACAGCCTATACCATCCGGAGGCCGCTGGAAAATGAGTGATGTCAGGGCAGTTAGAGAGTGGATCTCTTTATACAATGAAGAATACTTGTCCATTTTTCGGCCTATTTAGTTAAGGTCTTTCCACAGTTGTACTCTCTGAATGTTGTCCTGGATAGGTATTACCTGGTGGCGAGCGTCAGGCTGAAACTTGGGCGCTACGAATACGACAGGGATCTGGTGTCATTAATATCGGAAATAGATTTTATTGGTATTTCTGCAGTAGCGCCAACACATCCAGCCGCGCAAGTTACGGAATCAACATATTATCAAAACTATCTTGCGAACTTGCCATACCCACCCCAAACTCTTGAGGTTCTGTCTTCATCCTTCCAGGATATGTCATGATCATTAGTATATCTATCAATAGGCGGTTTATAGCCGTTGAAGGGTTACACGTTATGTACAAGATAGTCTCATAAACCTAGGCGCTATCAAGGACCAATAACGGCACGAATGGAAAATACCATTTTGATGTAAGTTGAACATTCATAGATGAGTCAACCAAGAGTTTTGGACAGGTATGGTATAAGAGATGGTATACATTATACTGAATTCCCTCAGTATAGACAGTTGAAAGGCAAGTGGCTTCCTTCAAACGAGGTAGCCCTCGTTTTGAAATTCGAATGATGATGAAGCGGGGTAGTCAAATAGGAAAGGTTCATGATGGGATAAGCATGGTGGACCTTGAGAATGTTATATAATATAGTTCATTTCTACGCCAGTCAGAGAGAGTGATATATGTAAATTTTAAAACTAAATATAAACCTAAATAATTTCATAGCTTTTCATAACGGTTCCAATATCAAAGTACCTTGAGTCTTTACCAACTTTCCACTCGTTTGAAGATACAGATATAGACGCTTAGCTGATTTAATAGAATCAATACTATAATAAGTTCATACATAGAGCCCCGCGTGTCTCTGATCATACTTCGCCTCGTCCTAAACCAGTTACTAACACCCAGATTTGGGTTATAACTGTATTTTATCCCGATATCGCTGTCGGAGGATATAGAAGACGCAAGACCGCTCTACACAGCTTTTAGCCTTTGTTAGTCTATGCATGTAAAAGGATCGTTGCCTCAATTGGCGCCCGGTTGCTGAAAGAATCCCACCGCCCAGGTATCTCCTTTTCAATACCTGCCTAATAAAACCAAGAGACCTCCGTATGATAGTGAGTCTGACCAATTAGACACGATTGGATAATATCCCTCACGATTTCCGCATACTAGCAAGGATACCAAAGAGGCCAGTTGCCTTGCAACACAAATCCATCGAGACATGTGGATGCCACAGCATGACCGCCGGATGTAACTCCCATCACACGCTGTTTCTGTGAGGCAACCCATGAGTGGGACAGTTACACCTCGATACTTCCACAGCCCAATGTCTTATATCTCAGCTTGTTGTCTGGGCTTAAACTGTAAACTCTATGAGAAGACCCAAAAGACTCTGCACTTGAGGCGGTTTAGCCATGACGAGAGAAGGGGAAGTATCGGATAACAGTGTCTCCACGGCTCTGCAGGTCGTGTAATGTGACATGAACGCTTTATTGGCGTGTCCGAACGGATACCTCTTATACGATCTAACCCTGGATAACCTGGGTAAGTTGTCTTTACCTAACGTCCCAAGGTATGAGGTGTCAGTATTAGTCTTGTGACAGGCGCTGATCACTACCGTGTAACCGGTCTGCAGTTATCAACATAGACGGATGTGCCCCCTACAGGGGTCCCTCACACCAAGCATGACACGCGTTTGTGTGTCGCAGAGTGGGAGCCAGTCAGATCAGTGTACAGAGTGATTCCTACACAAATGATTCGCGGTCTACCAGCCACCTCGTATGCTGGAACCCAAAAAGCAAGGAGGGAACTCCCGCGATGGATAAGTTTTCCGTTCCGTTTCATTGGATAGTTGGTTATCAGCCTCGTCTAGATTTCTGTCACAGCTCTTTTCGTTTGTTTTTGTGAAACCCATAAAACCAAAAGGGGCGAGAGTCTGCCTGGAGAGGTGTGGTCATTTGGGACGTAGTCAGGCTATGATACCGTGGAAAATATCCGACAATAAAGAGACTGAGAAACAATTGGACTTTTCAAGGAAGAGTGTATAGCATCTCGTATACTATGCTATATATATATTTTGTAGATAGTAGCCAGAATCGAAAGAAATAAAACAAATGAAGAGAACCAAGGATATGTACATTACTGGGAACGTGTGCTCATCACGATAGAATCAATAGCCCACACGACATGTCTCAAAACCTTCTCCTTAGGCTCTTTGGAAGAGCCCCTAGCACGCGGTATCACAATACCAAGAGTGTCGTGCAGGCGAGCACTGTACACGAGATCCTGAGATTGTCCCATCTCCGGAAGCTCGTGATCCTGGATATACACAACGATATCTGGACCCACACAACCACGCCAGAGAGATTCCATCCATTGCTGGTGAGTCATTTGTGAGTATGGATCGTCGATTGATATCTCACAAGCAAATGCATCCACGGTTGTAAGCTGGTATCTGGCAATGAGGGCCACGGGAAGTGGGTAACCTGCTTCGCGCGAGGCTGGCACCGACCCATTTCCCAGATCGTCAAAACGCTTCGACTTGGCCCGTAACCCTCGATATGGATGTTGTATATAGTCGACAACCTGGGCTGAAATGGGATGCCATGCTGAGATGTTATTCAGATATTCAACAATGGGACCGTTTTTCCGCCGCGACATATGTCGGGGACGAGCATCTGGTCCTTTGAAAACCCGGGTCCGGAATCCTTCCATCGGCAAGGTACTGTGGAGGTAGTCAATTATAGTCTTGATCGTTGAGGAATCTTGTCCATCTACCGATATCACTGGACCACGAGACCCGCTCCTTTGAAATGCGGGATTGATCGGTGGTGAACCATAGGCTAGGGTGCTAATCTTATTAAAAACTGAAAGTAGTTTTGCTGTGATCTCCGGTGTGGATGTAGGGCCAGTTGTCATTAAGCCCTGCGATTGGGGGTGCCCAGGTTGTGAATACGCCCCAGCTTTATGTAGTATCCATGATGGTTGCGCAATGCCAAACATCGTTTGAGAGCCGTGTTCCCCGGAGGCAGCATGTGTGAGAGAGGCCAATCTCTCGCCATTCCATCTTTCAGTGGTTGAACACTGCCGAGCCTCGATGTGATGTGTATCAACCCTATTAGACTCCCTTGTATCACCGTCATAATGGTCCCAGCAATGTTCTACCTCTGTAGGGCAGCCATCAGAGAAGTGCTTCATTCTGCCGAGATCATGGGATTGGGCAACGCCGTCATTGGTACCCCAAGCCAAAGATGTAAAAGAAGGCAATGACGTAGGTGGAAATGCTTCGTCTTTGCCCACGGGCCTGATCCTAAGATTTGGCACGGGACTGTTATATCCATTGGCCGAGTTTCCGCTACGGGTGTCACTGTCATCTTGCACCCGGGACGGATACACATCCCCGGAACAACAGTGTCGGTCCTTGTCGTTTGGACTCTTGAACCAATCAGCCTTGAATTAAAGTTACATTCATGTTCCACATAGCATATGGTTGGACTTACTTCATTCAGCATGGGCCACTGGTCCTTTTCCGCTGGGGAAAGCCGCCTCCATTGCTCCTCTACTATCCTGATTATAGCGGGAGGTAGAAGTCCTGGATTTTCTGCGGCGGCAGCAGGTAGGAAATGTTGACGATACTGGGAAAAAGCTATGATCCGCAGTTACTTAACAGTGTACAACGGAAGAAGGGTGCTGACATGCATTCGACCGGAAGCTCTCGAGGCGGTTGAAAGTTGAGCTACAGGTCCCAATTGTGTTGTTGAAGTATTCCAAACGTACCTTCTGATGTGAAGTCAGCCTGCCTCTCCTGAGTGGAAGCTTTGAAAATGTCACCGTCCTTTGACTGATATAGGGCGGGATTACTACTCGCTTGAACACGATCGAATGTGGGGAAACCGTTATCCCAAGTATCAGGTTTAGGGAGGATTCGGTGATAAGACATCTTTGTGGGAGAGGTTTGGGCTTTCATTACCCCCCTTTATGTCCAGGAGCATAGAGGTAAAAGATGGGTGCGAAGATAAACGTAACATATAAAACGAAAGACACGACTTATATATTGAGCGGCGCCAATATCATTCAGTCCTAACCTCCGAGGGGCTATGCGTTTAAAGCGTTTGCAGGAGTTGTTATGCTGCATCTTTCGCCACTCTTAGCATATTTCTGCCTCATTCAGTTGGGAAGATCGCTGCCTGAAAGATCAGTGTTGTAACACCAACCGCACAAACGAAGGAATCGATTTTAGTGGCAGAATCAAATTTCGTACTTTTCAGAAGTCGCCCGTAGCGTATGAGATGCAAGGAAATGAGTGATGTTGGGTTGTACACATTCATGGCCCAGGTCTGAAAGGGGACGCGCGTAAAGTCGATACGACTATTGGGACGCTGCGTCGCCCCGTCTCAGATTTGGATGAGTACACTGCCGTAATGTCCTATACCTATGCACTTAGTCCTTACTGTGATGTAAGACAGTTGTATCTAAGAAGGTTCAATGTTTTATGGCCAAAGTCCAGATTGCTTTCTCCCGTTGGTTGCAAGGAGCAAACGTCGCGAGCAAATAATAAACTCATGCTGAACCGGAATCCGGGCCGGCGTGGCCTGCTTCAAAAAGTCTTCGAGGCGAGGTGCTATGAACCAAGTCACATTTGATGATAGGCATAAGTGCTTGGGAAATAGTCTCCTTCTTGTAGTCTCTTACTGAAAAAAGGCTCCCCAAGCCTATATAGTAAATAGCTTAATCAATACGATGAGAGCTGAGTCTCGCTATGCAGACGACCATCAGCTGTTGTTTGCATTGGCATGAACATGTGACAGCTCTGATACGACGAAAGAATGAATAGATCTCGCAGCCCCCACGCTTCTAATGTCGGAGGATTGGCTGTAGACTACTGATTGCTCACCAGTCCTGGTCTAGCTGGTATTGGTAGAGTTGTTATCAAGGCGGGCTTGGACCCTCTGCCTCCTGTAACCAACCCGGCCAGGTTTAGCGAGAGTATGCAGGAGGTTCGATTAGCCCGCCTTGGACTGGCTGGGATCAGCGGGACGTTCCTACCCTAAACCACCCTGGTTTGGATTTGGGATTTACTCGTGATTGTATCAAGGCGCAGGGGTGCACATCGAGTTGATCATCACTGAGCCTGGAGAAGATGTTGACCTGCCTCTATAGGCCTAGCGCTGTCGTTCTTATGTGATTTCTCCCACAATGGGGGGAGGGTATGCACCCTTCACGAATTCTTATTCCTATGGTAGTATAGAGATCTCAGCCTTTAAATCACGAATATTATTCGAAACGTAGTTCGATGAGCAACCTGACGGGGCCTTCCCCGCACCTCGCCTCGTTCCTAAGCGGCGTGTAGACATTACATGTGACCTAAAAAGACTAAGTCTAGATGTAGCTTTTGGTATGTGAAAGATCTTTTCGGGGTTCCAAGTTCCTTCGGAATGGATGAAAGTTTTATATACTTAAAGCCTCTTCAGAATGGCAGGCCTGGATAAGCAAATCACAACCCCCGGACATCCGTCAAAAGCTGAGCAAGGCATCAATATCATTTAGATCCAGCCCTTCACTACCATTTTCAGAAGCCATAAGCTCAAAGCAATTATCTCTTGCAGAATCGTTCCAAGGGCATCCAGTGGATATGTTATAAACAGACGGCTCTGGCTCATTTTCGATTGTAAAGGCTGGGTCCTTTGTATCTCCTAGTGTCGACAATGGGTGAGGAGCGATGCTTTCGGGGGGTCTCATTTCTGGATGCTTTTCATCGCCTTCGGGTGCTTCTATGTCTTCATGGTGATCGGATATGTTATCCTCGGGTGGAAGAAAGTGGAGGACCTCCTGAACCATGGAATAGACAGCAGCCCAGCGAGGTACTTCGTGGTCAATACCACGCGGCAACGGTAGGTTGAAGGTACTGTGGGAGGCTTCGGAAATGGGATCTTCGGGTTCCTCTTCGATAGCCCTGCAAACGAACGTATTTATCAGATTAGTTAATTAATCGATTAAAAGTGCTTTCCCTGATGATCGAAGAACATACCGCACAAAATGTCCTCTAGGCACGCATGGCTGGTCTTCTTGGAAGCAATTCGTGCACCGACGATGTTGCGCAACATAAACACATCGCTTCTTGCGAATATGACATGATTGACAGGCCATTGTTCGGGTCACGCGATTATGACTGGCGATGGACTTCTGGACGCCCTGTGGGTCATTTAGCTTCCGGGACTTCCGCGGAGTCGATTCCATGGCGGTTCCTCGAGAAGTATCGTCGTGGAAAGAGCCCTCGCTTCGAGAAGGATCACTAGGGGTTAATGAATCGTGATATGTAGCGATGTGCAAGAGTCGGAGATTGAACTCCGATCTGGGAGTTGGAAAGCTGCGAAATCCGGGACTAACTGGAGCCTCCCACAATGTGGTGCCTATTGCTAAAAGCGGGGATCCCCGGGGAAAGCTAACTCTATTTCAAAGGAATGGAGGAAGGTATACGGGTATTCTTCGCTTTCGTATAAAGTCCTTTGAGTTATAAGTAAACTTTGTGAAGATCATATAGCCGAAAGCCGGAACGCATAGACAAATACCGTATAGTCGTTTCTTTAAATACCTGTTTGTAGATCGGGTGGAATGAGCATAGGAAGTCCGTTCTTTCTAATATAGGATCGCCCCACTACATTATTTAATGACTCAACTATCAGTAATTGACGATACCACAACGATGGACAAGGGAATAGGTGTTTTTGTGAGCGGAGCTGACCACATAGGCAGGTCATTATTGCATCGAGGCCGTCTCTTATACTACTGAGTTGCCGGAAGGCTTGGAATCCTGGTCCTATTATGGGACTGCCTGTTCTCATGCTTGCCTCTACGGGATGTACGAGACGTGGCGAGTATACGATATACGATTCACGTTTACTCGAACGCGTAAAGTTAACAGACTTGCAAATTCTACCTACTACGACGGACAGGCACTAAGGCACTATAAGACGAAATATTTCGTGCCATTTTATCAAGGTACAGTGGCTCATGGGAGAACGCCATGGGGGCGCAGATTATTAGTGCTAGAGGTGTCACAAAGTACTGTACAAGCAGCTACCTTGCGTAATCTTACTGTCTAGTACCATACCCGTCAACGCTTTGAAACGTACGTAGTGAGAGGAAGTTGTGGCCCACAATTGTGAATATTTTCTCACTGTAACTGCTTGAGCTTTAGGGCTCGGACTTCACATGATGTCTATAGCCTCCTGAATACCACCTTACCAGGTCGGGTCCCGCGGACCCCGTACGAAACTACAGCAGTTCTCCGTCACAACCCACCAACTCATCTTTCTTTCTATGACACGCCAGCTCTCACACGTAGCGTTGCTCTTATCCATTCGCCCCAGTCTCCCCATTCCTAGCTTAGTTTCCTTTAGCTTCTCTTGGTCTAGTGGACATCATGGCCTTCGCCGATTAATGACTCTCTTCCTACTATGATTACAGCGATAGAAAGTGAAACCGGACAGCTAGCTCTGGAATATTCATCAGCCCTGGGAGCTATTTAATGATATGGCAAAGAATATGAGTTGTGGAAGTAGAAGACTCTTATATAGGCATAATCCTGTTGGGACCTTTATACGGGAAGGCAAAGCGCATATCGCCCCTGGCTGCTCAGGTTCCTCGGGTTAATCACCGAGCTGAATAAATACCTTGGGAACTATCACAACATGCGTTTCTCTGACATGATAACAGATGTCTCAAGTTGAGATACAAAGCAGGCCAAGGCAACGGTCAAGTGTAAGAGCTACCCGCACACATAAGATATCTAAACCCTCACCCATCTCAAGAGAACAGCCGCAAAAACAACAGGCAAGACACTAACCAACTCTCCCAACCCCGCAAACTCAGGTGGAATCCTGGCATCCACAAATGCGCCCGCACCAAGCAAGACCGCAAGCAGATTATACACAAAGCTCCAGCCGAAATTGAACTTGATCCGCCACACGGCTTTCTTACTGATGTCGATCATCGTCAGGATGCTGAGTAGGCTCGGCCGCATGAGCACGACATCTGCAGCGGATTTGGCGACGTCGGTGCCGGTTTCTTGGTTCATATGTACACCGATTGTGGAGGTGGCGAGGGCGACAGCGTCGTTTGTGCCGTCGCCGACAAAGATCGTTGTTGGGCTCCTCTTGTGAGATCTTTGGTCGAGTGGGTTATGGAGTGCTTGGACGTAGGCTTGTTTGTCGACTGGAGTGCACCGGGAGCGGATGTTTTGAGCTGGAATGCCGAGCTGTCTTGCGACAGAGTGGACGGCACCGTCGTCGTCACCTGAGAGAAGGTGAACGAATATACCGCGTTCTTGAAGCTTGGTGACGGTTTCGCGGGCGTCAGGGCGAAGTGAGTCTTCTAAACCAAACACAGCGATCAGGTTGTCGTTAATTGTGAAGCAGAATGCTGTATAGCCTTGTTCAAGGATGGATTGGACCTGCAGGTCAGACGAGAGGTTGAGCCATCCTGAGTTTCCTGCGCGGAGAATGAGGCCTGGTGCAGACCCCTCTACACCTTTGCCGGTTAGTAACTTTGTGTCAGAGACAGTAGACGCTGATATGCCTTGGGCTTTCAGATGTGAAGTAACGGCGGCGGAGATTGGGTGCTTATTACTCCCAGCTAGACCGAGAAGTAGAGACATGGCATTCCTCGCGTTGTCTATATGCTCAACAGCAACGGTCAGTTTGCCTTGGGTGAGGGTTCCGGTCTTGTCGAATACCACGTGGGAAGCTTTGCAGGCGAGTTCTATGCTGTCTGCGCCCTTGAAAATGACGCCTCGCTCGGCAGCGACGCCACTGGCTATAATGATTACCATAGGTACTGCCAGGCCGACCGCGCAAGGACAGGATACAATCAGGATAGTGATAGCGTATGTTATGGCCTCCGTTGTTGCTCGAGACCCGGACTGCTTTCGAACTGCAATGCCTACGGCGATCCATATCACGAAGGTAATGATAGCCAGAGCGACTACCACAGGTACAAAATAGCTCGCCACTCGGTCCGCGATATCCTGGACCTTTGCTTTTGACAGTTTTGCTTGATCTACCATCCCTGCTATGATAGAGATTGTATTGTCCACAGGGAGACGCGTCAACCTGACAATCAAGATCCCAGAGCCATTCATAGATCCTGCAACAACGGCAGATCCAATGGATTTGTCTACCGGTATAGACTCTCCAGTAATCATTGACTCATCGACCTCTGACGAGCCTCCGATGACTGTGCCATCGGTAGGAACCTGAGAATCTGGAGCGACCTTGAAGATGTCCCCATATTGAAGCAGTCTGACATCAATCTCTTTTTCATTGGCCGCCGAGTCGTCCGTGAGGATAGCAGTAGGCGCCTGGAGTGACCGAAGTGAAATTGATTCGACGGCTTTCTGACGAGCGAGTGCGGCGAAATATCTACCAACCATGATCAGAGTAACCAGCAATGAGCTGGTCTCGAAGAATTCACCAGTGGAGAGTCGTTGGCCCGCAATGACATATCCAAATGACACCACCGAGAAAATGTAGGCAGCGCTTGTGCTAAGCACAATGAGCAGATCCATCTCAATTATCCTAGAATAGATCAAGGCTTTCAATGCATTTGGGTAGAATGGGCCCGCAATGACGATTTGGACAAACGTTGCTAGTGCCAGCGATGCAGAGCCATAGGCGATTTCCCTCTCTGGAAGTGGAGCCCAAGCAAGAATCAAGACGGGTACAGTTAGTATAATGGACAGAATAGTCATATATCCCATACGGTGCACATGCTTGACTCCAGCCTGGAGCGTCGGGTCAGGCCGAGGAGAAGCCAAGCTGAGAGGACTGCCCCAGCCATGTTCAACTAGGTCTCGTGCTCCGGTTATCTTCGCATCGAAAGAGACGCTGATTGTTCCATCGTCCACGAGGGTCATCTCGGTCACGCCACGGGGCCAGGCTCGTTTCATGAACTCAGAGGCGTTGGGGACGATAACATCGAGGCGAGATCCACGATCTGTGGCTCGCTCATACTTGAACTCGGTAGTCCTTTCCAAATACCTCAACACTTCATCGAACGACTGAACACTGACGTCCAGATCAAACTCTGCTCGGGAGAGCACCAAGCTAGTCTTCAGGTTCTGGACCGACTGAAGTGTGCCCAAAGTTCGCTTGAGTTTTGTTTCGCACCCGGTACAGGTCATTCCAGATATACTCAGAACAACATGCTCCTGGCCAGTGAATCCTTTTTCGAGGTCAGGAGTAGCAGTACCCGGGATGACCTCGACGAAGTCGCTAGGCGTTTCTTCGGTGCTTGTGCATGGAGACGTTACGGGCTTTCCGCAGCAGTCAGTTGAGCGGGTACCAAGTCCAGGTCTATCAGGCTTTGCTCCAGGAAAAATATCGGAGGGCCCTTCAGGCGTACTACCGCACGGAGAGGAGCAGGTGGGTTTATCGAGCTTCTCGCCAGACCAGGCACCAGAGGCTCGTTTGGGCTTACTGCAGCAACCAGGTGAGCAGGTCCGCCGGTCAGAATTTCCCTTTTCAGGAGACGAACATTGCTCGGCAGTTGGAACCGGGTACACATTCGGTTTATCGCCACAACCCTTCCAATACGTCGTGAAATTGTTGAACTCACTCTTCGTAACGGAAGCATGCCGAACAGTAGATTCAGGCGTCTCAGATCTACTGCAAAAACTACCAGAGTCGGTGGTCTTCCCGTTGCTAGTAGAAGGACACTGCTTAGCCGCTGTGGGAGCCTTAGGAGGACCGCAGCAGCCGCTTGAGCAGCTTTCTCTGGTACCATTTTTACTTGCGCTGTGGTGTGCCTTGGCCCTCGTGATACCCCCTGCACAGCAAGAGTCGGTAGAGCGACGGTCTTTCCCAAGAGAGGAGCGTCTTGGCGGTGTGCAGCAGGATTCCTGTCCGAGTGCTATCAAAGCACGGCAAATACAGCCCAGAGCTTCAAGCCTCGCTAGGTACCTGGTCCGCGCCGAACGACGGTGCTGCTCGCATGGTTTACCATTGGGAGTTTGGCAGCTGGGAGTCCGGAGCTCTACGGATGGGCGTTAATGCAACCAAACAGGGTCAAAGTGGGAAGCAGCTAACTTGAACTTACCTGGAGATGCCTCATTAGACGATAGAATCTGCTCTTTGTGGCATTCGCGGAGGGCGATACGATCAAGGCAAGAGACATCACAACAGGGAGATGGCTTATCTTTGCAGCAGCTCGGCTTGTTGGGGTCTTCTTCCTGTAGTTTCTCGGTGGAACCACGGCTCTCGGTGGGCCCTTGGTCAGAAGTGTGGGGAACAAAGGCATCCCTGGTCTTGATCCCCTTGTGTTGCTCGACGCAGCAACCAGAAGAGCAGATGTTACGAGGATCCGATTCACCAACCATCGTTGTATCTTTGTCGTCTGATATAAAAGAACAAGTGAGACTGGAAGGTGGATTGAAGCCGAAAGACGTGCCCCACTTCTCTGGTCGATCGCTGGAGTTGATGTAATCTTGATCGGGGAAGATCGGAAAAACCCCGCCCCGAGGGGAGGAACTGATACACAACTTTGGTAACGAGATGTACATATACCACCATTAAAAGTTAGAAGAAAATGGGAAAAATGAAAGAAGATATAGAGCATATTACTTACTCGACAGGGCAGCACACAACTGCCCGATGTCCCAGGCCCGACCCAACCACCCAACCAAGGGGCCTGTATAGAATACCCTGTTTTTTGTTAGTTCCCTCCCTTTCCCACCTCTGTTTTTATCTTTCTTTTCTCTCTCTTTTCTTTTCTTTTCCTTTTTCTTTTCTTTTTCTTTTCTTTTTTCTTTCTTTTTTCTTTCTATGAATCTCTTCATTTTCTTTTATATTTCTCCTTGTTTTTCTCTTTTTAATTTGATTTTGCTTATCTGTTCCTTTTTTAATTTTTTTTTCCTTATGTTTTTCTTTATGTTGAATCCCTCCTTCCCTCCCGATTTATATGTGAATGTGTCTGGAGGGGAAAACCAAACGAGAGAAAACCCGGGGTTGGGCGACCTTTTATACCCCATAACTGCTGCCTGAGTCATCTAAAGTGACACATTGTATGGCATCATGGTTACTCAATCAGGTAGCCGAGAAACTCTGAATGGGCATCTGACAGTCTTTCCAGCAAATTATTGGATCAGTCAGTTCCTCTGACGGCAGAATATGATAATGGCCTGACACAGTTCAAATGCAGTGATGTGAGAAACTCCTAAGGCAGTTGGTGTAAATACTGACAGCCTGACAGGTATGACTTGTTTTGTATCATTCCGTCATACCCAGCTGTCGTCATATCTTGATATGAGTGTTATTGTACTCTAGTTATCAGGATGGGCCCCACTGCTGGTGTTCATTTGACATCAGGGTCTGTACTTGCGGGAGCAGAGGTAAGAGTTTGAAAAGTGCTAGAGTTTATTACGTAGACTGGACTTTTCTTTCCTTCAGGCATAGCACGCCGTGTTACCATTAAGGTGAATTTTGGGATCTCCATACAATCAGTGTTCACCCACTGGTCATATCAGAAACCTGTAGCTGGTGACTGTATCGTCCACTTACACCATTACGGGCCGTTCAGGGAGTGCGAATGGCCCATTCAAATTAATCGTTCGACAGAGTCAGAGCCGTCAGTATGACCTTAATATCTATGATGAGTCCTTGTGGTCGAAGCTACAACACCGTTAGATGTTATTTCTATACAGAGAATGAAGAGCACCAACACTAGTAGCTTTATAGGGTTGTACTAGACGACAAAACCTACCATGAACAACCAGGAGGGTTATTCCTTTACCCGCTAGACATTCCGAAGTGCAATATCTTAAAGTCGTCAAGAGAGTGCCTCTTTCAATTTATTATACTTGATACATCAATGAACTCTGTTTTTACTCGTGCTTTGGTTTACATGAACAATTGGGAGAGTATATTGGAAGGTAACATTTTCCGACCAATTGGGAAGACGGGCTGGATTTCCGATATCTTTATCAGATGCTTTCTGACAACGCGATAGGTCCCCTCTCCCACTAATACTTTTCTAAAATACAAAATTATAAAAAGACACATGCTAAATAGCACACCAAAAGCTATTATCCGTGGATATTCTCATATTTTCATGGCTCGCGACCTACTTCAGAGAAAAAGGCTAAAGCGCAGAAAAGGAAAGACCTTCATTGTCGCTCAGCGAGTGACTGGTGTTAAGCGCGTCAGCGAGAAACTCAGCTCGCCTACTTGTATTGGGTACAATCAGCTGAAGCCGGTGAAATTTCTCACTCGCCGACAATATATCGGTCAGTTGACTTCAACCGATGGTTACAGTACTTGGTATCACAATGGTATGATAGACCGTGATCGGGCCCTGAAATCCAGCCACGCGGCCCATGCCAGATGGCGTGCTCGCCCTGTAGTACGGAGTATGCATATCGGTGTTTCCGCAATACCAATAGTTCCCACAGCTATAGTCAGACGCATGTTTGCTTCTCCATCACCTGGGACTGAAGGCCGCTACCGAGTGCCTGGATATAAACTCGCTATTGGTGCAGTCTGCGTACAGATCTTCCAAAATTACCTCTAAAAGGCGCTGACCTTTTCGAGTTTTCACTGAGCATTAAGAGAATTGATCTACAAAATTACCGCTAAAAGGAAAAATCTCGGTAATACGCTTGTTAAACTGGGGCTTCCAGCGGTGGCTGCAGAAAAGTGGAGCTCGTCTTTTCAATAGTCTTTGGTCTATGCTTTTGCAGTGTAACCCTAACCCCTGTTCCTATCCAATGTGCATCGCTGGGATGTCCTTCGCCGGCAATCTCCGAGGCAGATGAATTGCCAAATAATATTGCCACTGTCATGCACGAAGGAAAATTTTTGACAGCTGAGCTGACACTTCTTGGCGATTGCCACTTTCGGTGTGGGGAATTGAAGGTGAGCATAGGACAGCTCCGAGTCAGCTCGACGATCGATTTAACATGGTACGTCCCGATGATCGAACCATCGATTGGACAGTATTTGATTGAGTAAACAATCTTGAGGTAGCGGTCAGGCTACCGAACAGGCGATCTTGATCCTAAGAAAATAAGAGAAAACACCTTAATAAAGTTAGTTAGCTTAGTTCCCGTTCAGCTATCGCCGATCATAACGTAACATGTTAGGGACACTGTAAGCGAGACTAGATACCGGTGGACACAGTTGTAGCCGAGCTCAGGCTCCGAGCTACACTCCACATTATCACGTTTTCCTCGGAGTCAGAGTCCTAAACAGTAGCAAAATGTGTCCATCCATTTCGCAATGTTTACTTTGGGAAATAGTAATATGATCCTGTATTTTTTGGCGTGTTGGTTGCGCCATGTACGTATAGTTCCAACTCAGCGGCTAAGGCGGATCTACATAGCATGGGTTTAGAAATATAGATAGCGCGATAATTAGTAAAAAGGAAAAATGGCGAGCCATTTGAGGGAGAGCAGTAGAAAAACGTGAATCGAGGGGATATTGATTGCATTAGTTAGCTTATGTGCGGTGTTATTGCCACAATATATATTGGCAATAAATAATAAACGCAAGTCCACACGCCATGCATGGCCTTGCACAGGAAAGATGTATATACTACAGTAGTATAGTCATACATTGGCTGGTAAATCATGCATCGAAGGAACCACTTCCTTGTGAACAAAATGCAGCGTAAGATACTTAAACCATTGTTATTCCACCTATGACACTCTGTAAACCTAGGCGCCGGATAAATGATGATTGGATCGAGCCGTTAGCTAGAAAATTATCATTACCGCTCATTTGAAGAAACTCTATGACTGGTCCTCAGGGTAGGATAGTAGTAATACAAAATTTGAGGACTAACCAGGTAACATTTTGCTATAGTGGAGCGAGATTGGATTGGGTCAAGTGCCAAGAAACCATAGGATTGTTGATCGACGGGGATCGGTTCTAGAGAAGTCGTTTACTTTTCCTATCACGTATGGCAATGATCAAGTAAATTTTGTAGTTAAACTCAAATGACGCTTCTGGAATGTGGACTAAGAACCGTACTCCATAGTATTAACTTTTCTATACACAAAATTCAAACTCCGTGACCATTACGAACCCTAATGCCGTGTCTCCACTGTCCACTAGCGCACATCCAGCTCTGACCCAAAACATCAACGAAAGCGCTACAAAGTCACGGCAGGAAATGGTCTCGCATCCCAGCGCACCCTGCGCAGGTGGCGCTCGGGGTCCATAACTTCGTTCCGCGCATGAAGCCACCGGCGGTTATCCATGAGCACGACAGAACCCCGAGGTAGGCAGTCTGGCGTAAGATGGAGCGTCTCTGCCTGCACCTCCAATCCCAGCAAACAATTCTTTAGCTCCGCTAGCGCGGCCGCAGCCTCCACACTCAGGGGAGTCATAATGTCCTCCCGGAAGCGCAGCATGTTTGGAGCGCCACTCGAGTCAGCAGCCATTAGGCTACCAATAATATGTTGGCTAGCGTCGCTTTTCACGAACTCTGGAGGGACATCGATACGGAATTGGGGCCTCAGTAGTGCAGCACATGTGGACGGAGAAAGCATAGAGCTTAGCTTCCCCACGTTCATGACAGAGAGCGTACCGCCGCCGCAGCGATCTTCCCGTAGAACCTGTAACGCAAAGTATTTGGGTGGGGCTTCCTCGTAGCTACAGTCCGTGTGCCAAGGGAATTCCTGCATAGTCTCGGACCGAGCTTGATGGGATGGTGTTTGGAATGTCGTGCTATTCGGTCGGATGTCCCAAAACCAACCACGCGATGCACTGTGGGAAATGGGTAATCCGTGTCCGTGGTGTTTGTGGAGACCGAGAATGAGATTTTGGAGATATTTGCTAGCGTCGTCTTTAAACTGTAGGCTAACCTTCAGGATGCCGCTTTTCCGAAGGGCGTTCGAAACTTCTGTAACGTGGCTTGATCGCGTTGCGCAGCTGAGGTCACTGGCTATTAAGTGCGGTACGACACGGGATACCTCTTCTCCGCATTAGTGTTTTCATCACGACTGGGATCTTTGGATGAGATCGACTCACGTGTAGTTATGTCCCCGATTCTCGTGGGATTGACATTGCGTACGAATTGTTGCATTTTTCCTTTATGTGAATATCTCTTCCTCGCTTAGAGGAGAAGAACGGAATTAACGAGGCCGGGATATAGAATCGTCAATAGAGCTGTAGGGTGTGATGGAAAGATATGGAAGTAAGACGTCAATTGATTTGTTCAGCTTATCTGATCAGATATAACGAGAGATGCGAATAGTTGAGGCACAGTAGTAGGATGGTCACTATATACTGGGAGTCGACCCAAAAGCTAGTTCAGCTCAGGGTCAGCGGGGCAAAAGGTAGTCGGGAAGTAGCATAACCAAGCGAGATGTCCAGGGTCTACATTAGCAGCAAGACTATGTTACTAGGGACTCAGCTGCAGACCCATGGTCTTAAAGCCCTGACTAAGTGGCAACCACTAGCGTGAAAGGCTACTGCAGCTTTTTCAGCTCATGAACACAGTGGATCCACAGTTATGTGGTGTCATATTCCATGCATGAAGCATACGATGCAGGAGACAAATTCCGTAACGCGACCACATTATACTCTAGACGAATATTCATATCCACAGGAGGGAGCGACGTACGAGAGCTTTCCCGGGCATAGTGCTTGGGGCCCATTTCAGCTAGGTAGCTGCGTTCGATGAATTCAGCCTGAAGTCAGCTGAAGTGACAGGAAAGGACTACGTTTCTGA
Source organism: Aspergillus sergii (assembly GCA_009193525.1). Classification (NCBI taxonomy): domain Eukaryota; kingdom Fungi; phylum Ascomycota; class Eurotiomycetes; order Eurotiales; family Aspergillaceae; genus Aspergillus; species Aspergillus sergii. Next base: position 145,039 of record ML741763.1, read on the forward strand.
AGTTATCACTTACAGAAAATATGATCATGCGTTAAGGGTCCGTCTCTAAGACGAATTCTCACGATATATCAAGTTTACTAGTCCGGGAAGCTTCTCGTGTATGGCTCATGCCGCCACATTAGTACGATCAATTCAGCCGAACCTCAAACGTGTCCACTGCCAACAATCGTAAAGTTTCAGCTTTATTGGACGAGCTCTATGGTTGTGCATTTGGAAGTATGAAGCAGACTTCCATATAGATACTTTACAACTGTTCAGATCATTGCCAATTTAAGCAAAAGAGTTGAAGATAAACCGAATTTGAGAAACCTAGATTATTATAAGAAACAAAATCAACACCTCGTAATATTTGAACCATGCCTATTCATCACGCATAACAGAAACCGTCCATGCACCTCCATGACTGATCGCGCAGATACGATCCGGACTGCTACGCCAAACCCCAACTCCTAGGAACTCACCATTGATCGAGTGGTAAGTTCCAATGAGCGGATATCTAGTCATGACGCCGTTCGGTCTTAACACCACGTCGTACAAAAGCTGTTTGACCTTGCGTTGGACAATGCAGGTTCCTCCACCCGGGATCAATTGAGCGGACCGCAGGCCCTCTAATCTTGAAATCCACTCATTCGAGTTCAAATCTTCGCCAAACACAATTCCGTCACCTTTTCCACTCCGGATAGGCTTGAAAATGTATTCATCCTTTAGCTCTGGCATTTCCTTGCAGTGTGCAATTGTCTGGTCGAGCTCCAACGACCCCGGGAGGATTGTTTCTGGGATGCCCTTGTCCAGAGTCTTCGCCTGAGACAGTGTAAGAACGTTTCTTGCTACTAAATTGTCAAGTTCCTGTTTGACAATCCCAAGCATTCTCTTGTCGTGAACAAGCAGAATGGTGCGCATGTCATTAAAGCACTTGAGACTAATTTGCCGGAGCATTTCCGGCTTCAAGGCACGGATTTCTCGTTGGTGAAGCTCCAGACCGACCTGATGAATCTCCTCCAGAATCTCTCCATCATGGTAGATCAGTGTAGCAGGATCGCAGCTATCTGGGTTTTTGACCACGCAGCAGAGTTTGTAGCCCCCTTTTGCCTGTGGGTCGGGAAGTAGCCTCAGATCTGCAGGCATAATGAAGCGGGGGGTTATTCCCAAGTAACGGTCAAGGAAGTCCACTAGCATATGGATGTCAACGCCAGCCTCATCGCCCTTCAAAAGGTGCAATGGAAGACCGGGTTGGAACAGCCTTAAAAGGCCCTTGAGGATCTGGTTTCTGTCAGCTTACATTATACAGACACCTTGAGGACATAGTGACAGGAAAAGCTGGGAATCCTATATTGTTTGCTTACCTTCGCCGGATCAGTGGCGCCTACCAGGCCATTGCCATTGTCGCAAATACCCATGTCGTGTATTGCTTGCTGTCCGCATGTGGCGAACATAAAGCCATTGAAGGAGAATCGGGCATTAATTTCACTGATGCGGAAGTTCTCGACAGGCCCAGAGCCGTCTTCACTGTTTTCTTCTTCCACCAGGAAGTCGGGTCTCCATGAGCCCCGGCAGTCTCGGTATTGCGGAAGGTTGTGAGGCACTTGCTCATCAATCCACTGGCAGATTAAGGTTAGATAATTTGCGCTGCAGTGGTAGATATTACAGAAAGCGTACGCGCAGTAGATCCTCCTCCTCCGGCTCCAAAGGCATCCGTTCTGGGAATCTAGCCTCGGGGTCCGTCAACCATCTTTCGACAATGTCGGTTATAGCTAGGACTAGAGCTTCATGAAGCTCCCTCCATCGCCGTTGGTGCTCCGAGCTAACCAGAACTGGCCGAGGAGAGCAAGCTGCTCTGGAACTTTTATGCCATCCGTTGACGGAGCATAATCGCAAGAGGCTTTCCTGGAGAGCCTCCTGGTCTTGGAGATACGTGGCTTTCGCCGCGTCAAATGTTCCTACGGGTTCATAATGACCCCCGTCAAGGGGCACGTGTAGTTGTTGAAGTTGTTGGGGAGTTGGAATCTTCATGGTGTGGAAATGATGTACAATCACGTAGACTTAGAAGAAAATGTTAGACAACAAAGTAGTAGACAAAGTCATTATTTCGGTGCCATCTTATTTCAGAAACAGAGGATCACTAGACAAGGGTGTCACTTGCCACTGGAGTTAAATTCAGCCCATGTGTCTTTGACATTCGTGCTTTGTTTATTACAATATTATTATGTTTTATTACTATCTGGAAAACGCGCCAAGCTTCCTTGCCATTTGCCTAGCTGAACATACCATTGACAAGTGCGGAGACAAAGTCAACCCCGGTAACTGGTATTAAAATTATTCAGAAGAGAAAAAAAGCAAAGAAATAAACTTGGTCAAAATAAAACCTAGGCGGCGGGGATGTTGGCGAACATTTGCCTAAAATCGCTAGCACCTCTCAGCTGAGCCGTGAACCCTAACATTAAGATCAAAGCTACGGAATGTCTCGGATTAATATTACAGTCTCCACATTTTTGAAGGCCCAAATGGCGCAAGGCCCACTACATAGCGCAAAATCTTTGAATCTTGGCTCGTATCTACCGTGAGTATTCACATCAGTACGTACCGTAGTTTGCAGATCCCTAGGGCCAAAGGTTTTCGAGGCGGGGCATTGTAAGTGCTGTCAGAGCTTAGAGGATATGAAGGCGTAAAATACCTGAACCTTACTTAATCCGTGTTAGTGGGCTTTTGGATTTATCCCGTGTCTTTTAGTCTGCCCCGCCAATCATTCTAAGGGAAAGTTCTCTCGATTATCGAACCTATCCTAAGTTCCTAACCTAGAACTACGTAAATAATACGGTGGACACTACGAACCATGGGCCCCAAAGTTTAAGCAAGAAGCCGAGGTAAGATCTGGGATCGCGCTGCTAGTCAATTATGAGGGCTCACACAGGAAGTACGAATAGCTCGGGAAATGATTCTATTACTATTGGTGGATACATAATATCTATAGAACAGCTTCTGACCTGATGCGCTTTGTACTAGCCATAACTTCCCTATCGCATCTCGGTGGGATATGGTCATCGACATATATGATGTCGTAGCGGTTTGGAAATCCATTGAATTGTGTAGAAGTCGCTGTTGTATATGCTGCGATATGGTTGTGTTAACTGCCAAGTTACATAAATCCTGAAATGAATGGCAGACTTACCTCCCATGTTCTCAAATTTGACCCAATCCCCAACCTTTACTTCACAACCCATAGTAGCTTCTTTGGCGATGCAATCCAGCCCATCACACGTTGGGCCCCATACAGAATACTGATGCTCCCCGGCCTCTCTCTCGGTACTGCTCGTAGTCTCCTGTCTGATCAGAATAGGCCGATAGATCTCATTCTCGGCCACGGCATTCATGAAACACCCATATATCCCATCATTTAGGTACAGCATGTCACTTTGCGATAGCTTGTCCTGCCCAATTTGCTTGCGTCGGGCGATGACCTTGCACGCCGCAGTGTAGAAGCTGCGGGCATAGTATCGGCCAGGTTCCGCCATTACCTGTGTGGAAGGGGGAAATTCTTCTTCAATAGCTCGTTGGAGAGTTAGTGCCATGGGTTCGAAGTTGGAATCTTGAAACCCGCCCCCAACATCTAAAACGTGCATATTGAAACCGAGCTGTTTCCCTTGTTGGAAGACTCGTTTGGCATTTTGTACGGCAGTCACGAAAGTATCGGCATTCGATGCTCCAGATCCTGTATCCGTTAGCTACTTTGGAATACAGCCTGCAGCCAGAGCGAGGCATTTTGAGAATAAAGCTAGTACATACCAACGTGAAAACTAACCCCATCCACTACTAAGCCGAGGTCCTTCGCTTTCAAAAGTAATGCTTTGGTGGTGTCCAAGGGAGCTCCAAATTTGTTCCCGAGGGATACAAGAGCGGTGTCATCATCGGCGTATATGCGAAGGAGTAGCCGTAGATTGGGGGCATTGTCCTTTATTTTCTCGAGCTCGTCGACATTGTCAAATGTTGTACGTGGAACTCCTCTTCTGGAAGCCATCTGCAAGGCAGATACTGCTTTGCACGGATGAGCGAAGATAATCCTTGACGGGTCTACGCCCAAGTCCAGCACGAGTTTCATCTCTCCCCATGAGGCGCAATCGAAACCGACGCCTAGACGTGCGAGATAGCGTAGTAGTCGAACGTCTGAGTTACATTTCACGGCTATTGAAAATTTTGTCAGTTATTTGAACCCAGTAGTAATTGAGATGGTGCCCACACTGACCGTAGAAGGGTGCAATATTAGGAAGACATCGGAGCCAGCGTTCATGTTGTTGGAATATTCGTCTTGTGTCGGCGACCAAAAACGGCAGGTCATGCTGAATGTCAACGGGGTTTTGATTCAATTTCCAAATTCTCTCTGTGATGATGCTATCTACCAAAGCATCGGAAGGCATATCCGTCACCATCATCTTCGGAACTCAAGCAATGATAAAAGCAATTAATGAAAAGACGATCAGTGTGAACTCTTACTACTACATATATATACAAAGAAAATTGATTTTCATATTAATTAGCTGTACGCAGTACGCCAGAGCAGCTGTAGGCGGCGTGTATCTTCTAGCTGAAATCCCTCATTGCTTTTTGCAAATTCACTTAAACAGCCCGAAGGGAACATGGCATGTATTTTACGGTGGAAAGCGACGTAGCTGCATACCGGGCTGGTATCCTGGGCCGATCTGGATTGACTTTTGATCTGCAGGAGATTTCCTCCACCGGGTTCACGGCACCGCATTGATCGAGCGGATGGCGTGTTTTCATTATGTAACCTTTGCCCCTTACGTTCGCTTCATGATGTATCATGCAGCTAGTGAATCAGGTGCGATGCCCTAGCGTTCCGCACGGACTCGAATACTACCATCGTCGCCACAGTTTATTCAGCTGGAGGAGGGGTGAGACTGCAACGTGGTTCTTTATGGGCAGGGGGCCCATAGTCCAGGTGGAACCCTAACTCGGATGGTGGAAATTTTAGCCATTAGTGCCCACAACGCGGGCTTGCACTAAACCTCGGCAGTTTAGCTCTCCTTGGGATTCTGACTTGTTCAGCAAGTAATTGTTTTTCAATACACTAACAGTCCCAAATTAATTAGCGCATGCAGAACTAGCTCGAGACATGCATACCAGCTGAACGAAGGCATGCTGCATATTTTCCAATACCAGCGGGTCGGGCCCTCTACCGCATAGATGTCTTGATGCTCATACGTCGCTTACGCTCAGCTAACTCTGATCATGTCTTTAATTCATGCGTCGAGTCACCAGAAGCTTTAGGCTAATTGAGAACTGGCTGATGTACTCCGCAATGTACGCCACATCAAAACAGCTGTTAAAGCTCCTTATGTATAAAAATGTCGGATGCGCCCTAACCACAATGTGTCATTTTACATGTCGCCGCCCTAGTCACGTCATTTACCTTCAAGTTTTTGGTCGGGTTGCTTGTGCCGAGTCTGTGGAATGATGGCTCCTACCACATTTTCTCTCAAGGAGGTTCTCGCCGTCGCCGAAATCCACCCCTTCTATAACCCTGCCGTCGAATACCCTCCCACCCCAGAAGCAATCAAGTCGGCAATAGAATTGGCTGACAAAAGGTCGACGGATATTGACCTCAGTTCACTACCCTTGGTTAGCAAGAAAGATCTGTAAGTCTTAATACCGCATTTTCAACTCCCAACAACTGACACGTAGCTCTCTAGTTATAAAGCAATTGCACGGCTTACAGACGACACAAGCCCCCAAAATGAGTACAGACGTAGTTCCTACGTCAGCATCACAGGAGGAGGCTCTGGCGGACTGCCGCTGATGTTTGTGACTGACACCAAAGAAAACCGCAACCAGCGCGCAGTTTTTGGTGAATTCTTGAGCACTTGTGGAGTCGTGGAGCCTCATGATTGGATCTTGACGACCCACGCCTCTGGATACTTCTACAGGTATGTTGACCACACGCTGGGAAACTTGATATAGCGTGAGTAAAGAATTTTCTCTAATTTATATGCAGGTCTCTCGATCTTCTGAGTGAGATTCTGGAAAATGCAGGAGCAACTGTTCTCAGCGCTGGAAACTATATGACGCCTGCCGAGGTTGTTCATGCTCTGGCCCATTATCACGTTAATGTTATCACCGGCGACGGCAGCCAGGTCGTCCAAGTTGTTCACCATATCTCTACACTTCCAGCGGAGGAGAAAGCGAAGATCAAGCTAACCAAGGTCCTGTACACATCCGAGCCACTTACCGAGACACAACAAAGCCACATCAGGGCGACCTTAGGTCCGGTAAAGATATGTTCAGTCTGGGGAAGCGCGGAAGCAGGCCCATGCGCTCTGAGTGACCCTGACCTTACTTCGCCGGAGCGTCCACCCGGTACCATGGACTTCATCTTCGACACCCGTCAAGTTGTTATTGAGATCCTCCCTCATTCCGCCTCTGAAGGTGATTCGTCCGCTGGCGTAAAATCCGTGCCGGACGGCGAGGAGGGTATCATCGTTCAGACCTCCCTCGTACGTCGTCGGAACCCCCTTGTGCGCTATATCACAGGAGATGTTGGATCATTACAACCGCTACCAGAGAAAGCCCGTGCTATCATTCCTGAATCCGAGCTAGAGCATCTCCGAGTCCTCCGCCTTCGTGGTCGCGACCGTCGGTTCAGTTTCAAGTGGTTCGGCATGTATTTTGAATTCGAAAACATCGTCAGCTTTATGCAAGGCGATAAGACCGGAGTCCTCCAGTGGCAGGTGATTCTAGCCACTCTGGAATCATCACCCCAGACGAAGCTCGAGATTCGTCTGCTGCGTCAGGCGGATAATGAACACATCATGACCAAGGAAGAACTTTTGAACAAGCTGGAGAAATACTTTTTCATTTTGGCGGAGAACGAGCATCTTTTCCAGGTTACGTTCCTTGATGACTTGTCGGGCTTTGAGAAGAGCAGTACTGGGAACAAGGTCATGAAGTTTGTAGACAAGGTACATTGATCTAATGGCATATATGCTACCTAATGGTTATCACTGCTACTATATCGCTTTTTCCCCATTTCTCACTATTATCTTCTCGCTGGCGTACATACATGTCAATATGAATATTGCAGCCATGCTATGGATACCTTGGTGCTGATTGCATAGCATAGTCCACGTGCAACAAGGCGAAAACATCTGAAAGAGGTAGAAACACATATCTGGGCCACCTCTAAAATTCGCGGGCTGGCCAAATCCCTGTGATGTACTGTGACGTGATGTAGTGTGATGTTTGGGAGGTTAAAGCCACCTATTCATCTATCCCCTTTTCACTGGACGAGAAATCTCTGACTATTCTGGCACCTCATGTGTTACATAACATGAACATTGAACCTCTTCAATGCATCTTGTTCCTCCAAGCTAGAACAAGATCAAACACCGGTGAGTACACAAATAATACTCGCCAATATGCTCAACATTATACATATACTCTTCATTGGCATACACTTCGTCGACAACGGCAGAGGAACTTAGAGCGCTGGCATCCGTACGGATTAGCCGGGTTCCGATACGGCTATCGAGGTGAATGGGCGAAGACTCGCCCGGCTATGAAATGCAGCTGATATGCCAAGGGACCTGGCCAATTATGCATACTACTAGGAGAACATGGGCGAAGGGGATTCCTATCAATCTGAAGCAAGCATGTTTACAACTTCCCGTCAAGTAAGTCAGGTTAGAATTTCAAAATATTTAAACAAGATTTAATCCTAGTCCCAACGTCTCAGGGCTAAACGGTTAACATAATTGTTTATATAATACCACCATATGCTCTCAGCTGCAGCCGCATATAGTAGTAATCCAGGACGCAAGATACATATGCGCTCTTTTTCGACTAGATATGCTTAGGCTCAGTAGGCTCTGTGTGCTATGTATGCAATTCTAAATAGACGAGTAAGCAGTTCAGTACTTAAGGATTAGATGATAAATCATGTCTTGCGCTTGAAATACGTCGGGGTTAGGGAGACAGTTCTTAGTATGTGTGATGCTGTTCTGAACTGTATTTATCAATAGATTTTGTTACTCAGTCCCTGATCGTCCTATAATAGTCGACAGCGCCGGTAGAGTGATGCGTGTTCCCCGACTCGAACCCGCCCCGAAGGCGGCCGGGGGCAGGTTCTAGATTTTGAACCCGAACCTAACCCGCAGACCACTATAGACAAGTGATTTTGCTACCAGGACTTGCATACGTAACTGACAGTCGAGGTATTTGTGACAGGAACTCAGGAATTTCCTAACATATGTTTTTCCTTTGCTAGCTAGGATATGTCAGACCAACACGGCTCAGAGCTATATTTATTCATGAAGCAATCTTTCTTGGATCCCGATTCAGTTATACTCAATGGCACCAGCTCACCGTCGCACAGTACTCTCTCTAGAGTCCTAATACTGACCTTAATCCGATGTTTGTTTGTCTTGTACCCCTCCTCTCCGGTGGGATCCCTCTCATACAATCAGCCATCACCGAGACATTAGTTGGGTCGTGTTCGAAAGTCCAGACTCCAGACAGGACCGTCCGACTAGACAGAGTATCGGGGCAGATATTTACTTGCAAAGTGGCTCCTATTCAAACTGAGCCAGTAACCATTCTGATCGAAAAATAGTATCCAGTTTGGAACCATAATGGTTATTTCGGATTCTTCACCCCTCATATACTTCTGTAACCGGGAAATATATTTTGGAGAACAGTGCCTTCTGTATACGTAGCCATACTCAATCTGTATAGTATCACCTTGACCAAACGATAATAATACCCTCCACGAATCGCTACATTAGATAAACAAAAGTAGATAATAGAGTCTAATTCAATTGAATCACATCGTTGAAGGTCACGTGTGGGTAGGGAAGTCGACTCGGAAAAGTTTTTGTCTCTCGGAGCGTCTCTTGAACCCGCCCGAAGTTCTAGCGGAGTTGTAAACCCGATACACTCCGTTACCGTCGAGTGGTACCGGGTATCCCTAAGAAAACCACACAATGACTCGAAGTTGTTCCTTGGCGTTGTAAATACCATGTATTAGCGCATATTTCCCTGGGAGGAATCTCGGGTTGCCGCGCTACCTTCCGAGTCTATTATGATTTCGCTGGTAGCGAGGCGCCATATCCAAAAAGAGATTTCACGCTAGACCGAACAGAAGCAAAGATCGCCGATCTATGCATTGGATGGAACTAGTGATCCACCTAGCTCACTGGATATGCCTGTTACGGAGTAGATATTCTGTGGTCGATGGGTCATCATGACTGGTGAGTGGAACTATTGCACCCAAGTTAAACTTTTCCATGTTCGGCAGCTGGCGGGAGCTGACTCGTTCACCAAATGCTATATCATGATGGCGATCCCCTACATCCGTTTTCCCAAGTCATTAAGGTTTGGTCATAGTCGATATGCCTGGTCCGTGGTCCTCGAAGCTCTACCTTCTTGGGTACTTGCAGATAGCCCCTGCTCTTGCGAGCATCCAATGGTCACCATGCACATCGAATCCATCCCTAGATTGCGCCACCCTCACGGTGCCGCTCGAGTACGCTGATCCAGAAAACGGCGCGTTGGCGTATATTCCGCTGGCTCGCTACAATGCCACCGTGCCTGCATCCCAGCGTAAAGGTTCTCTTCTCACAAACCCAGGCGGTCCTGGGTCTGCTGGAACCGATTTCCTCTTGAACGGCGCCGGGGAGGGTATGGCCAACATCACAGGTGGCTTCTATGACATAGTGTCTTGGGATCCACGCGGCACGGGTTCTGCACGACCTCTCCTGCAATGCTTCGACTCGGCAGGCGAGGAAGCTGACGCATCTGCCGCGCTTCCCGCAGCAGCTGAGATAGAGTATAGCCAATTTCGCAATCAGAGCTACATGCCCTCATATTACGCAGCACTGAAGGACTATGATAACGCCATTGCAGAGCTCGCCGACGCATGTGCCGACCATAACTCCCCGGCATTATACACCTCCAGTACCGCCTATGTCGTCCGTGACATGGCAGCTATCATCGATGCCATAGAAGGAACAGACAATGCAACCCTCAACTACTGGGGCTTTTCATATGGAACTGTTCTCGGTGCCGAGTTTATTCAGACTTATCCAGAACGAGTCGGAAAGATTATCTTCGATGGTGTTTTCGATTCTGCCGCGAATGCGCAAACATATACTAGTCAGCTTCCCTATGACGAGTTATATGTCCGTGACTCTATCAATGATCTGGCTACATCCTGTACACAAGCCGGCATAGATGGTTGTGCTTTGAACAAAGTTCCAGGAAACCATACTACCTCCGGAAACCGCACCACAGACATCGCCACGCGCCTTGCCAATCTACAAGCGTCTCTATATAGAAGCCCTATTGACGTATCGGACGGATCGTTCTCCATCACAGTTGGAATGTTCAGCTTTTTCATGTATTCCTTCTTGAGACTACCCAGCTCATGGCCCGCTGTCGCCTCGGCAGTGAGCGCACTCGAGGAAGGAAATGCCGACCCTGTCGCCAGCCTCCTGACGGATGCAGCAGGTCCAGAAACGAACGCTAGTGCGCCTGATACCGGCTCTTTTGCTGGATGGCCTATCCAGTGCACTGATAATGCCCCCTCCAATCATACCAAACTTCCTGAAGTTGCGCAGTTGGTCCTCAACATCTCTCTTGCCGAGCAGACCCCATGGTTGAATGCGGATCTGTCCACCTTATCCTTCTGCCGAAACTTCCCCAATACTCGCCCAAGAGTCCCGAACCTAGGAGCCTCGAAGCTCACTAACGGGGAGACGAACGCCATCCTCACTAAGCAGAATACATCCGTTTTGATCATTAACGCGCTGCACGACGCCACTACCCCTATCAACTCTGCGGTACGCTTGCACAATTGGCTTCCTACCTCGTCTCAGCTTGCGGTTAGACGGGGATCTGGCCATACCACAATCAGTCTGGGTTCTTTGGGGTTGGTGAATACCATCCGCGAGTATCTCCTTGATGGAACCCTGCCGGCTACAACGGAGGTTTACGACATCAGCCAGGAAATCTTTTCCTCGGAAATCGACGCGGGTACAATTACCCCTGATCCTGTGTTTAATGGGACGTACAGTGACTCTGAGAGGATGTTGTTAGAGTCTACCTATAATATTTATCTAGCTTTTGTGAGCTTGCCATAGTGGGCTGATTACATTTCACTTGAGTTGCAGGTTCTGCATCAAATATGCGGCACTTTCATAGCATACCATATTAACAGCGGAGTATAGAGTATAGAGTCTAAAGCATACAATCCATACATATATCTTATTTTAACTGTCATTCAATCTTGTACTAACAACAAACTACATCATGCCTTTTAATCGAATTGAGATACATTGGGCAAGACGTGGCTCATTGCTCACATAGTGTAACATCCCTGTGCACAACCGATATAATCCATCGATATGTCTAGAGGAACCAGCGCCCGACTTCGGAGGCAGAGAAGCGGTCTCACCAGCTGAGGTGAGGCAAATACTATATTTTATCGTCAAAAAAGCAATTCAGTGGATATCACAGCATAGCCACTACTGTGGACCCCTTTTCCAGCCTACAGTACAAATTTGTAATAAGTTGAAGTCATCCACATCCTATCGCTGGACATTACCAGGACAAAAAATGGACAATGTATGATTACAATTCCCTTAGTCAGGAGGCTCCAAGAGTTCGGCAGTGAAAATCTCACACAACGTCTCCACTTCGTCCACACTTCTCGAAGTTTCGCCTATCAGATGATCAGATAAGAACGACATTTCCGGTGAAGGCAATCTAATCTGCCCCGCTTGATCTTGGCGGATCGTCTGGACTCTGGAGCCTGGAGTTGAATATTCCGCTTACTTATGCTTTCTTGGTACATACCGGGCAATAAAGCCTCGTATGGCATTTTCATGGGTAATCTCATAGTCCCGAAATTGGAGCAATGGGGGCAATCCCAATAAAACTAGGCACGGCTTCGGTAGTTGTGTGGAAATCTGATGGCCCTTAATTGGGATTGTTCGACTTGATTAGCCGGGTTTGAGTGGAGCATGGACAAACCCATGGAAAATTGTTCAGGTCAGTGACGCTAGCAATTTCTGAATATGTAGTTCACAGTAGATGTATGTAGATGAGGGATACGGATAGAGTGGTTAACGAGTTGGGTTCGGGTTAATGACTCTAGAACCCGCCCCGGCCGGTTCGGGTTTTAGGCGATTCAACCCGCCCTCCGAGCCTAACATTGATAGCCCGACCCGTGAGTTCCCGAATCAGTCCAAATCGGGTATAGTTACTATCTTTCTCTGCTCTGGACAACAATAAGGTAGTGTAGCAGCTGTTATGACAAGAAAAGGGTATTTTGGTCTGTATTTGTAGCTATGACAAGCAATGTCTGGCAGATATAAGGTCAGCCTGAGGTATGCTGGGACGAGGCTTGCCATGAACGCAGGAATTCCAAAGACAAGCTTAAGCAGTGACACCAGAATATATATCCGGCCTGACGCGGTTCGATGAATCCATACAAATACTATGACCACCACTAGAGCGATATGGGTTTGACATGCGTTCAGCATAGCAGGAGATGGCTTTCCGTGGCATGATGAATTTTATTTTGGTCCTTGAACTGAGCAAACGGGCTACGATCGGTGAAGTTGCTGAATGTGAGTGAATGGAACGAAGGGAATTTCCTGAGTGCAGGGGAATGTGAGACGTAATCTGTATGAGCTCTTAAGCGAGACACTAAAAAAATAAGAATCAGGAAAAAGAGGTTATCGCAATTCTTTGCTCTTAAAATCTATTCAGACTTATACTGCAGATATTAGTCACATGCCCACTCCGTTTGTGCGAGACAGGACCGTTATCTATAAGCCCAGAGATGTCAAGTTGTTGAAGAGGGTTGGGAGCCGTTTGTAATGGTGAAGAAAGCGAATGGAGGGTTAGTAGAGCAGACTGGAATTTGGATGAAGGGCGAGTTCGATTGGGGTCAATGGGGCTTCCTGCACAGTACTTGATAGTGTTTGATCACCGTTAATATGAAATGGTAGAATCAGCATCAGATTCACATATGAGCTATGAGATTAGTCAAAGCATAATGAGTATCGTCAGATGGGGCTTCAAATATTAGGGTGGATTCCAGTAAGTCCACAGATGTGTAGACAGCTATGGCAAACGCCTGGAGCGTACTTAGAGCTTTCAGCTTTCTACAGATTTGGATGTGGATGACGGCTTGCAATGTCAACGATACTAACACAAACTATATCTGTCTCAGCACGAAGGGAGGTGGGAAGATTGGTACAGTGGACAAACGTCTCGCTTGTAGACGCCTTGGCAAGTGATGAAAATCCAGGGCAGTGACGTCGTGTTGCATGAGGTAATCCATGGACAAGAGTGAATATGGAACAACATCTCCTCACGGTCGTTGTTCTAAGGCTCCGTACCTTTAACCTGTACTCCGACACTACCTCGTCAATCACAACATATAGTTCCCACAATGAATGACAACAACGAGATGAGAGCCGCGCAATATGCCCTCGCTTTGCCAGAGATTGTTTCTAATATCTTCAAATGGATCGATTTGGATTATCAGTCAAGACGTCTTCTGTACTATTGTGGACTCGTCAATGGGCTCTGGTTTCATCAAGCTATGCGATATGTCTGGAAATGGCGACTCTTCTGCGACTTCCGAACTCACTTGAGAGGGTCGTTCCACAACGCCGACAATTTTATGCTAATTTCATCGAGCAAGCAAGAATGTATCTCATCGACGATCACATAATCCCTCATTACGATGCAATACTACTCGGACTAAGGTTTCCAAGACTCAGTCTTTTATATCTCGATGTGGAGCACGACCATAAGAAAAGACAGGATTGGCAATGCCATATCCCTCGGTTAGGATCGCATCAGATTAGCGTGCTGTGGTTCGACTATCGTTGTGGGATGGAATTTGGACTGACACCGCATGAAATGGATCAAGTTATAGATCAGATTCCAGTGAGTCCTGCATACGTTCCCTCTATTGGCCTTCTATCGACACAAGTTGACCTTAGTTATATTTAATATCTACTATAGGCTGCTTTCCCTCGACTACAAGACATAAGTTTTGAGAATAGGCCAAAGGTCAATAAGGGTGCATTCAAACGGTTGAATGGACAACTCCTTCGGCTTAGATGTATTGACCATCCAGATTGGTGGGGAGACACAGACTGAGGCAAGCAAAGGCTTGATTATTGCGAGAATCTCCCGGCAGTGAGGGTAGCCCCTGGTCCGACAGGATGGCAGATATGAGTGGTTCAATATAGGAATTGGCTACTTTATTCGTGATGGAAGAGTTAGGAGGAAGATTGGCGAAGAAGCTTGTGGTGGAGCTCCATGTTGCTGTTGCATCTTGCACAATACTTGGCTGAACCATGGGCATCGTCTTCAGGGTGTGGCTGAGACAATGCTTATATGTACCCTGTGCACCAACTTCCAATAGGCTCTCCGGTTTCTACTTTGAAGTTCTATGATCTGGTATGGTATGGCATGCAATATACCTTACTATTGTGTTACCAGGCCTATTGAATCTTTTTAATCTGATCCATGCTCCCGACCTTCATGAAACTTCGTATCATTACATTTCTCCCTAGTCTACCGAATCAGAGTAATAGGCTATTCTTGCACTTCTCACTACCGCAGTATCACAGTTGATAGCACGCCGAAGAACTAAATTCCAGTATTTAATTGGGTTAAGTACCCTTATAGAATATAGACTCCTTCAGCTACTCAGGTCCGCTTGTCTGGTGGGCTTCTCGCTTCCCATTCATCCTCAGCATGACCCAAGGCGGCCACTCATGCAGCATCGGACGCCTCTCACAATACGACAACGCCATCAGCATCGCACCAGACGAGCTCTAACTCATTCACCCAGATACCGGGCGTGACATATACACCGAGGGCGGACAAATTGTCCAACGCAAACAATCATAGAAATATAACCACCCAACGAAACAGCGGCAAATTCGATCACCTGTGTTACGACGGATCAAGCCGGACAACGCAAGTTTCTAGAGTCAGGGGATTCCAAGTATTATCTCTCGCAGCAGGATCCTTTCGTCCAACTGTGTTACCCCTTGGTGAGAACGGAAGCGGCCCGCATTGGTTTGATAACGACGGCAGATCGACGCGATACTGTTTGGAGCGGGGTTGAACACTGGGCCCGGATGTTGCCCCGGGTCCACTGACTGCGACAGGTTCCAGCAACACAGGCAGATGTGACAGCTAACTATATTCACGGGTGATAGCTTATGGGCGGTCCAATAGAATGGGTCGAGCGGATAGACCTATTTTCTACTCTTTTGGCTGGGAGGACGCCATGATACTGACGGTAAGCACGACTTCTACGTAAGCCAGTTCTACCATGCGAGAAATTCATTGACCAGAACAACAGACTCGCTTCATTCCCAGGATTTTACTCTTCCTGTTGGCCAAAGTCTATGAATTCAATGCCGCAACCATCCGGACCCCTCAGCATGAACCACGTGAGCGGCCCGTGTGAACCGAGACGCAAGCATATAACTTGGAACCATGGCATGCCAACCCCACTACCAGAAGGGCCGACAGAATTACTGACAAATATTATTCAATATGGAGCAATATGACGTAGCAGTTGTCGGACTTGGTGTCCTAGGAAGCGCAGCGGCCTACCAAGCCGCGCAGAAGGGAAAGAAAGTCATCGCATTTGAGCAGTTCGAATTTGGTCACGTACACGGGGCCTCCCACGATACATCACGCATTGTTCGGACCTCCAACGCCCTACCCGAATATGTGAAGCTCGCTCAGTCTGCCTATAAAGACTGGGCTGAGTTGGAAGAAGCGACCGGCCAAACGCTGCTTACTATCACTGGAGGCCTGGTTTTCGTCCCTCGGGAGAAGGCCTCACCATTTGAAACTTTAATCAACACCCTAAAAGTCACAAACTTACCCCATGAGATTCTGAATGCCACGGAGGTGAAAAAGCGCTGGCCCCAGTTCGACATCCCCGATACGGTAGATGCAGTGTACACCGCCGATACAGGTATAGCCCATGCTTCCAAAACAGTTGCCGCCATGCAGTACTTGGCTCGCTCGAAAGGCGCAGTCTTGAAGGAGAATACGCCTGTCGATCGTGTGATCCCCAAGAAGGAGGGAGGTGTTACGATTCAGACATCAAAGGGAGAATTCCACGCAGCTAAGGTAATTCTCACAACCGACGCGTGGACGAACAAGCTTCTCGCGCCTTTGGGAGTCCATATTCCCCTGTCCGTGATGCAGGAACAAGTCACCTACTTTAAGCCGACAGATACAGACGCTTTCCAGCCCGGCCGGTTTCCCGTGTGGATATGGGGCGGGGATCCGGCCTTCTATGGGTTCCCATCTTACGGTGAGCCGACTATCAAGGCTGGTCGTGATTCGTCAAACAACTTCATGACACCTGAGCAACGTACCTATGTACCATCAGCCCAGTTGTTTGAGCAACTCTCCTCGTTTATGAAGAGCTTTATACCCGACAAGGAACGCCAGCCGCTTCGCACTGTCACTTGTCAGTATACGATCACACCAGACCGACAGTTCATCATCAGCCCACTGGACGACAATAAAGACATCATTGTGGGCTTAGGTGCTGCGCATGCCTTCAAGTTTGCTCCCGCCTTTGGTCGCGCTCTGGCGGAACTGGCAATAGATGGAAAGACTAAGGAGGATGTCTCAAAGTTTGGGATTCCAAAGGCTACTTCTTCTAGCAGCAAGCTATAAAGTATTTAATGATCTGCTGTTGTTTCCGTCTGTCGAGTAAATTGAGCAAGTGAATTGTCAGCCATGAGATAAATCAGAATGATACAAATTTCAAATGTAATCACCCTTGCATATTCATTAACCTCGAACATCGTACTGAACAGAACCAAGTTTCAAGACGGGAGATGGCTCCCAGTATTCGGCTCATCACCTGGCCGTTTCATAATCCTATGCCCATACAAAAACCAAATAAAAACCCCATCAAGCACAGCACCCCCAACAATGTCACCAAGAGTAACCGGAATCACACTCTGGTAAATAAACTTCCCGACCCCAAAGTTCGTACCGTAGAACATGCCAATCGGCACGAGAAAGAAGTTCGCGATGCAATGCTGATAGCCAATCGCAACAAACGTCCAAATGGGGATCCAAATCGCATAAATCTTAGAGACTTTATCTTTGCAAGATATTGAGAGGAATATCGCCAAGCCCACGAGCCAGTTACATCCGACCCCTCTTAGAAAGTTCACGGACCATTGCACGTTGACCCGTCCCTCGGCTTGTGTGACTGCGAAACTTTTCAGTGTATCTGTGGATAGAGTGTCAGACCACCAACAAAGAAAGCCCGCCACGAATAGACAGCCGGCTAAGTTGAAGATATAAGATAAGACTAAATTGCGGACAAGGTCAAGCCAGGTGGTCCTCCGCATGAACGTGGTTAATATCAATACAAACACATTGGCTGTGAATAGCTCTGTATTAACGATGGTGAGGATAACGAAGCCGGTTGGAAAGGCAAAGCTGGATAGCAGTGTAGCAAGGCCAGGATTCTCGGCGCGCAGGGTGGGAGAGCCTCCTGCAACGATTACGCTGAAAAGAGCACCGATGGATAGGAAAGCCCCAGCAAGAAAGGACTTGAGAAGCAGGTCTGGCCAGGGTAATCGCGCTTTTGCAGTGCCAGAGCTAACCAGGAGGTTCAATGTCTCTTTGGTAGGATCAAAAGTCGGGTCCATTTTAGCAAGAAGAAGGGGCCATGCCTCAATCGTTTGGAGATGCGGTAACTGAATCTTAGGTTAGCTAATTTGACGTGGTGAAAACCGACAATATTTGATTTACATACTTCTGCTGCTCCTTTATCAAGTTTGAAAAGCTGACGTTGCAACACCGGCTCCAATCGTAGCCTAATCATACACAAACAGGAGCACAGAAAGCATGTTTTACGGCAAGATTGAAGGAACGTGAATACTTATACTTGCATGGATCGCAGATCCAAGGTCCAGCAAAGAACCCATCACCCAGTACATACAACTACCCATTTTGGAAATAGTAATTGACCAGCAGCAGTGCAGAGCGATTAGGATCAACGTATGAAGAATCTCGGCAACATAAGCATCTCCGCGGACTGAAGTGTGAAGGAGCGAAGCGACTCGTGTACGTCATTGGCTCGTGGCGAAAATAAGGTTTGCGTTGCTTCGAGACCATCGCACGATGGAATGTGGGTTAGGGCCAATGGCCATAGTTATCTGCTCTCGTTGAGTTTGAACTTGCATGGAGATGAATAATATCCGCGGATATCAAATTTTAAACGACCCTTCTTCCCAGGCATTTTACATCAACCATGGAAGCAAGAGGATAAAAGCGTACCACTCTTAAGCAGTCACTTCGACATCTAAGACAAGTCGCCGAGGTCGACACCGAACTTGTATGATATAAGTCACTTCACTTGGTCTATCAGGGAGTCCACTACATACAACCCTAGGGTGTGAGAACATGATTTCCTTGCAATCAGCCCAAATTATTACTTACATCTACAGTTGTTCACTTTTGCAGCACCAACTTCACTTTTTTTGTACTATTTTAGTTACCAAGCGAGTGTACGTACTTGGTAGCCAGGGAGGGAAGGGGCGTTGAGCGCAATAATACCAACGTGCTAGAACAGATGCCATAAAAATAAACAACAAGACAAATACTTCATAGAGAATAGCATTGGTTTAGCTAAATAGATATGGTAGCCTTTAATAGAGGAGCTACATTTAAATCACTAAATATAATGGAAAAGAGAGCCCCATTCTTATATCAGTGGGGTTCGGAATAACCCGTGCTGGGCAAGACTGGACCCCATATGGTCCGCCTTGGGTCTAACCCTAGCACCAAGCTTAATTGAGATAACAAGAGCCCCATTGACTGCCCATTTAAGACTTCAAATCGTGATCCAGTCTAGCGCCAGGAGTGTGCCGAGTCATATGACCAGAATCTGCCTATCTAGGTAACTATCTGCAGATCAGTCAACCTTCTTCGGACGCGCCACACTTGCGATTGGTGAAGCTATTGTGTTTTATCTGTTCGCTGTTGTACCTTTTTCGGATCGTTGAAGGTTAGGGGAATATATTCTTTCTAACGTTTCTGGTAATGAAGCTCTGTCTCTATAAGTAGTGCATGATGTTTCTACAGTATCGCATCTTCGCACTAAATTACAGGGACCCGCCAAGGAGATG
This sequence comes from Aspergillus sergii, assembly GCA_009193525.1. Lineage (NCBI taxonomy): Eukaryota > Fungi > Ascomycota > Eurotiomycetes > Eurotiales > Aspergillaceae > Aspergillus > Aspergillus sergii. Next base: position 164,259 of record ML741763.1, read on the forward strand.
CTACACTTAGTTTGAACCTTGATAATCGTCTAGAAAACCTGTTCCACCAATGGCACACACAGCAGTGTACAGCCTGATCAAGTAATACGAGGATGAGCCCTTGGCGTTCTATATTCGGGCCTACTGAAAACCATATAATCTCTTAATCTCCCGTCTGCGGAAACGGTCGAGATTTTTCTTTCTTTTCCCCCTATCCTGCAGCACCACGATTTACACTGCAGTATCCATAGATTGGGCTAGTTCCAATGGTGTCCCGCGTATTTTTCGCTTGGTTCCTCCTCCTGTTGACCATTTTCGACGGGGGAGTCGTCGCCAGGAGAGGTGGGGGAGGGGACCATAACAGCGACAGCAATAGTGATAGTAGCGGCGACGGCGATAGTGATAGCGGCAGCGGTGGAGGCGACGACAGCTCAAGTCCTTCAGGTTGTGGAAGCGGGGATACAAGCAATGCACTTAGCAACACATATCTTGTCCCCAGACATGCGTGGAATTGGACATCGCAAAGCGGTGCGTACTCGACCGACAGCCCGACTATATACGACGGTTCATACTTCCAAGGAGAAGGGTATCTGTCATACAATATGACGAATGGAAACCAATGTCAAAGTACGAAGAAGCTCCGATTGCTAGGATATGCATGGATAGGGCCACAGCCTCCATACCCAGCTGGATCTGAAAACCCTTTCATCATAGGGTTCAAGGCGTGGGAATCCGCTAAGGCTGTGAGCGAAATCCACACCTCCTATACACAGATCATTTGGGAAGGAGACTCGTGCCCTTCGGAGCCGGATCTCTTCGGCATCGTCACAACTAGAGGTTCGGCTTCTCGCACAGAAGCATCAGACACAATGATCATGAACGTCTCCACTAGTTCGGCAGCGCCAGGTGCCGTTGACTTTAATGCTTCCACAGTTACTGATCTTAGTCCTCGGATCAGTGATTCCGAAGGCTTGTTCCGTCTCCGAGCGCAGAGCTGTGCTTCGCATGATACAGATATGCGCTGGCCAGCCACAACGGTGATGCAAGGGTCTGTAACGAACACCACTTTGGAGCTCGAATTTTCTGGTTCGGTTGACATGAATTCCACCCAATACCAGTCATATGCTGGCCGCGATGAGGACCTCAAGGTTAATTTTACGGTTACCTTTTCTGGGCAGTTTGACAGCGTTAATTCGACTCATGCCCTCGATGTCCAGCAAGGCAATCAGAGTCTTGCATGGGTACCGAATAGTGCTGTCAATAGTGTATCTGGCAGTTGGGGTTATATCTGGGTAGGCGCTGCTGGAATACAAATATTGGCCTTGAATCTGTGGTGATTGGACTAGATGGAGGATGTTTATCGTGAGACAACGATCGAACGACTCCATAAACAATCGCTTGAATCCGGCACCAACCCCCACTTTAACTGCTTGTTGACTCCAGTCGGAGAAACGATACTACATCAACGGACAGGGATTATTCCCCACGTGATTGTGCCCAACATAAAAAGGTGGCGTGTCTCTCGCCCTCATTTATCTTTCTCGATTATACCTCAGATTTCTCATATCTTCTCCGCTCTCAAAGCACGGTTTATATCACATTCACCCTTCCAGAAGCTATGTCCTCAAACTGCGACGACTGCACCTTCAACCAGTATGTACTCTACTGGCTAGTCTATTATAGCTGGCACTGGATCCTGGTCTGGATCTATGCAACCTGGTGGGACGAGTCGACAATCAGTCATCGTTCAAGACTGAACCCTCCGCCAAGCGCGATCTCCTGGCTCGAAGATAAAGGACATTTGCATACGAAGAAAGATGCTCGCCGCCTTTTTATTATTCATCTTGTTCTCTTGGCTTTAGAACCAGTTGAAGGATACTGGATCTTGACGGAGTTCTATCGTATATCGTTACAGGCATGGAGAACGGTGCCAGATCCCCATGATATTGGAGGCACTTTCGGTCGATATGTATGTTTGATTGTTTTTCCGGTAGGGTTAGTTTTATCCTCTCTGGTAGGGGTGATATTGATTGTATCTACTGTGACGCATCTACGGGAGTTGTGGTCTTGGGCACCGACCGAGGCCCAAAGAATGGAGGAAGAAGGTGGGAAAAGGCATTATAAATGATTTAGCTGTGATCGTCGGTGTTTACCAGCAAGGACAGGGACTTGTTTCGATTACTACGGACTTCTTCAGTGTGGTTCAGCATTGGGGATTGGGTTGAGAAGTCCCCGGACATGTTTGGGATAGTGATCCTTTGTATTGAGAAAGTATAAGATACGAACACGCCACAGATATGTACAAAAGAGTGCCTCAGTTGGTTTTAAACAATGCCAAGTCAAGGGTAACGTCAGAAAGAGTGGCAGCATCGAAGGTAGCCAAAGTGTTACATCAGAAAGCCATGAGCTTTGAGACAAGGATTTGGTGCGCTTATCGGTTCAAGCCACAATCACCGACAAATCCTACTGTGCTATGGTATTGTTCCGTCGAAGCCGCACTAAGATCCTTGCTTGGAACTTCACCCTTCTCATACACCATAGCAATACGACTAAGAACTTTCCCAATATCTAGCGTAATGTTGGTTTCAGCTTTATTTTATCCGGCAGCCCCGTTCTCCAGAAACGCCGTAATGTAGGCGTCGGCCTGCTTGCCCGCCGAAGAATACTGACTCACTTCGTCATTGTCCTTGCCACTCAACTTTGGACCCGTCATTTGACAAGGTCCATAGCCATCGCAGAGATTTCGAAGTGACGCTCCATGAGGGCGGCAGAACAAAAGACCAGGGATCGGCGACCACAGGCCTTGAGAAGGCTCTAAGCTCGTCAGGGAAGTGGTAGTTCATTATAGTATAGACGCACGGGTAGATTACAGCTAGTGATACTCCTGCATATCGCATAGCGAGGGGGCAGTGTATGAATTATTATTATTATTATCATCACCATCTACTATACAGCTGGCCAACAACTTTGAAATCAGTCAGAAATGCTACGGCTACTGGTAATATTACAGGTAGTCAATAGGCAACATTTTGACAAAAGTAGAGCGTAGTAATAGCGAGAACTGTAAACAAAGAGAAACACTGGGAATGTAAGAATACATCAGCTCAATACAGTCAGAATCCACTGATTATTCCAAGCCCTCCTTGACATAAGACCATTGGCATTGAGAGACACGAACCATGTCAAGCCTATGATGAGCTGGGGAGTAATCAAAACAGCCAAGGATTCAGTTTCTTGCGGAACTGTATCATTGGTTCAAACTGGGGTCTGGCAGTTAACCGTCTTGTGGTGGTCATCGTATTCACAGTGGTGGCGCTCCTCCTTGCACTGTAGATAATGATTAAATGATAAGAATAAATCAATTGGCCCGGAATCGTATCGGAATTTACCTTCTGGTTGTCAGCCGAGCCGCAGTTGACTACGTGGTTCTTTCCACCCTTTAGGTATGTGCACGTGTTGTGCTTCAAGCTGCATTCCTGTAAAGTGGTTCAGACAGATTAGTGTTATCTCTATATAGACATCTTATAAGAAGAACTTACTCCTCCGAATTTACTAAGCTGTATATCTCGGGCACTAAGATCGTCCGACTGGGTCGCGATGGGGTTGGCAACCGCGCCCATTGCGGCAAAGAGGACAATGGCAACACTGGTTATCTGCATGGTGGGGGATTGGTCTTGTAGAATAATGTAGTACGGTATTTGAGAGAGAAACGGTGTTGATGGGATTGATACTTTACAACCTGAAGCGCCGTGAAGCTATCTTATATATACAATGCCGGAAACTTTCTGCGATAGTTGACAAATATCATCCTCTAATCCGATGCAGTCATCATTGGGGCCGCGGTCGAAAGATCATCCAAGCTATCCAATAAAAGATATAACTCAACTTGTCCACGGTTAGTTCGTATGATCTCCTAGGAGAAGTACTCAGGTTTTTGATAATTGGACCCCATTAGAGCGTGATAGCCCGTGCAGAAGGATCGAGGCAACCAACCAGATAGCAAATATTGAAGTTCTAGATGGTCCTACATTCTCGGTGGTGTTGGAAGGAGTAATGATCTTCAGATCCCTGAATAGATAAGAATGTCGTTCATGCAGGGTATAGAATAGGCAATACTATCATTGGCCCAATAATAATGGTACTACTCTTAACCTACCTAATCCGTCGAGCCGCAAACCCTGTATATACTATACACAGCCCCCCGGGCCCCTGCAAGCCTGGGGCGAAAGTCCGACGAACTAGGTTATGCGATGTAACACTGCAAGCTTCAAGGCGCATGCGTTATGAAAGCATGTAATATCTAGGTGTACCTATACACAACAAGCAGGTGGAGTGCATTAGCCACAGGTTCGCCAAAGGTTCGCAACAACCTTAGAATGAGAGCCTCATGGGTAGATGTATCTATTTCAGCCCCCAATACTCTGTATGTAGCTTCTAGGGCTTATGTACCGTGAAAAAAGGTAACAAAATGCAATTATGAATTAAAAACGTCGTTCCCTTTTCTTACGGTAGCAGTCTGCTCTGGAGCAATAGTGCGTTCAGTGAAATTCATGCACTAAGCCTTTGAAGCGACAAATAATGGTCAGCGATTTATTCGGTGATCCTGCGCCAAGTTTCATGCGCCAAGTCTTTTAGGTTCCGGCCCGACCCGGATCTGATTCTCACCTAGGGCTGTAATAATTTCGGAGTCACAATCTAAACAGTAGATAACTATGGTCATTAAAACTCTTTTGAAAGAGAGGCCAGTATTCACAATGTTGTCATTATGCAGGCTAGTTTCTAGCTTAAGCTCAGAAATTGTTGAAGTGAAGATGGACGCGTTATTTTGCTGTCCGGAGGAACAAACGGACCTGTGAGTACAGGCTCCATCCAGTATTATTTTTGTTACTTAGGGCTATGTAATAATTGCCAAAGGGGGTAATAGAAAAGTGGGCCAATGGCCTTGTATTACTTCTATGTCTTAGGCTCGCAGGAGTGGGTGGATTATCTTCTGATTAGTTGGCAAATGAAACATGAGGACCATGGGATGGACAGAGAACAAATTTGGCGTTATGGAGTAGAAACAGCTGGCGTTCCATCCGTGTTGTAGCTGCTGGGTGGCTGCATGATCAACATGTACTTCTGTCTTAGCTGCTGGCTGATCGACAACCAACAAAGCAAAACGTTCAGCCACTCAGCGCAGACACGAGTCCAGATTCAGATACCGGGCTGTCAGCCTGTCAGAACCTCCGTTGCTGCCTAATAGGGGTCCAGGAGGGTCCCCACCCTGGGAGAGAAATCTCTCTGTACCCTCATTCAAGCTGATGCTTACAACGATTTAAGTCCCCGTCTAGTTTCCCCATATCAACTCTTTCACTGCCCCATTGTCTTCTTTCTCTTATCTCTGAATTCTAATTGAATCATCAATAAACATTTGTCAGCCTTCCCAAATGGAACACCTCCGTGACTCTTTGCTGAGCTCTGTGCCTAGAGACACACCTTCTACCGCAACGATCGACCATGCTCGAAGAGATCAGGAAGGAACACGCCAGTCTGTCGCTCAAGGCGAATTCAAAGAGGTTCGAGAAATAGCCTTCAGTAACCGGACCTCGGTCGTTACCAGCCGATACTGCGATATTGGAGATGGTGTAGACTCCCTTGAAGGCCACATTCATTCCCTGTGGTATATGTACTACGAGCTTGGCAAAAGTATCTCCTCCGAATCACCTGAACATGAGGGATTAGTCCTTGATATCCTCCGCATTCAGGGAATAGGGCCGTTGACTAGACCTGCACGCGGAGTCTCTGGAATTGATATCGCAAGAACCGTCGACGGTACACTGTGGAATGATCTCCCCTTCTTGGTTGGCGATATGACCAATTTCTGGATAAATCACAGTGCTTCTATGTCGGGAACACACCGCCTCAATTTTGCAGTATTTCTAGCTAAACTTGCATCCACTCGTATCGCTAAGGATAGGCTGTGCCAAGTTGCTCTTCTGATCTTTCGTACCCTCTTTGAAAGCCCTCAAGTACTTCGCACTGGGGAAGAATCAGACGAGGAAGACCTCAACCGAGGTACTAAGCAACTTGAGGTATTTCATCTGTTACCAGCTGCTGTTGCCTGGCTGAAAATAGCAAGCCACAACCTCCTTTTGCTATCAGAAGTGTGTTGGAACGACTGCCCTAGCCACATCAGCAAGAGCGGTGAGAAGCTCCTCGAATCGGAGCTTGGACAGCGATCACCTGCTGGATTCTCGCCATGGAGATACATGTTCTGGCTGAAGCGACTTCATGAGATTCAGGAAGAAGCCAAGGAGGCCAATGAGAAAGCCCTGGAGGAGCTTGCCATTGATGGCATCCAGTACATGATCAACACAATCAAGCAAAGAAATGCTCAGGTCCTCCGGGCTTACAAGAATGGTGGCGATGCCCTGCATCAGGATAAGCATCTTTCGTGCCTAAAGCCCCTTGCAGGCGCTGAGGGGCCAGAGTAGCAAAGACTTGGATGAAGTTTCGAAGGAAAACTCGAAAATGCCATGTAGAAACTCTACCTTCCTCTCTTTCTTTCCCAGTCTCTTGAGTCTTCAAGTTGAATGTCACTCTCTCTGCTCCTTACTGCCAATCTTTTATCAAATCTACATCTTCCCTGTCTTTTAAAAGGAAGCAGTGGCGAAACTGAATGTCTTTCATATCTGAATTCCACGTCTACAATAGATCTAGTATCCACATATCCTTAGATTATGCCTCTACTCGGTTGAACTGGGGCTGTTTAATCCCTGCGAGCTACCGACGAAAGACTATTTCTAGGCCCAGAAATCAGGTCTAATAACCTATCCCTGGCTTTGCCGCAGAATTGTGGTGAAAGAGGCCTGGTGAATCTGATATCAAAGGTCCGGCGGAATCTCCCTTTTGGCCAGATTAATCTCCAATCCAGCACGTAATGTGTCGCTAACGACATTGAGAAAAATAGAACTCGATGTGCATCGTCGAATGATCCATTCGAAGCGAACTCACCATCCAGTCGTCTTACTACATGCCTATAGCAATGGGCTCGAGATCACCATCTTCTTTGTCTTTCACTCCTAGCGATGTCAAAGCATCCCAACAAGACCATATGTTTCAGGCTCTCGCATCAATTAATTTATGGTTCAATATTTTTATGAGGATACCCCTAGCATAGTACGTTTCGTTCACATGCGCCATTTTCTCCCAGATCTCTCGCTGCCTTCTCGCCTTCTACCTCCTTGCGACACTCGATGCCCCAAACTGAGATAAGAATCAGGTTCAAGATGCTGTAAATCCCCTTTCAATTTTGGATCGACTCGATAATGGGAATTGATTGGCTTGGTCCGCCCAGATTCTTCGATCTGCTCGCCCTGAATGGAAATCGAAGCTCGGCTCTGTTGATATCGTCTCCGTTGAGCCTTCTCCAGACAACATTACTGGAATTCATATGCCAGATGCTTCGTTCTTTGGAGATGATAGTATGCATGATAACTGGTTTATGGAGCTTATGCCTTCCACTTTTTAATCCCTACAATTGAAACCTGGGCTCTTCATACAGGTCTTTGCTCAAGTTGTCTTACGGCATGTTTACGATCATCTGGTTTTAAAATCACGTCAATCTTCTAGCGAGCATACAAGAGCAAGAAGTGTGAACTTCAAGCTATTTTCCTTCTATTACATTGATTACCGAAAATAGTCACCCATATTGCCATATGTTAGGCGAATTTGCCTTTCTAGCGCTTCGAGGAGGTTGGTCGTCCTCTTATCCGCTATAGAAAGTTACACAAGCACAAGCAATGAACGGAGAAGAGCACGGACTGTAAGCGACACAATTGGCGGCGTGCGGGACAAAGGACGTTGAGCGATGTCAACGACAGTAGAACCATAAGCGAATCAATAGTGCAAACCTTCAGGTACCTCAGCCAGGCATACTCGCCTACAGCAATGGCTATGAGAAAGGAAATATTTGGGATCTCAAGACCTAGTCATTGTCGCGCCATTGGCGTTCGACCTGACATTTACGGTAGGCGATCGATCTGTGTTTTAAAGTCTTGCAGGACACTATATAGTGTCAAATCACAGGTCACCGGCAGGCCTTAGCTAAGACCTTTGGGCAATATGTAACATTGTACAAGGATTATCCCTTCTCCACTGGTGACTATGCGTTAACCGCCTCGAGCGAGATTTCTATTAGCGGATTTAACTAACTTTGATACATCCTGGAAGCCTAACCTTCCTCAAGCAGGCCGATGTGAGCTACTCTTCTGCTTAACAGATACCGCTCAAGCATGAATATCCAGAATAAAACGAAAACGAGTAGATATATTTGGACCGTCAATAAATAACTCTCGAGCGCAGAGTCATAACGATCGGGCACGATGACATGAATCCTGCCCACAGCAGTGGCTTATCAGCCTTGTGAGCAGAAAATAAGACATGTGAAATCGTCCCTCCATGCATCAGGTTCGGATAAGTTTTGAATCACATAGAGCTTACTGTGGGAGGTGGCTACTATACATCGCCTCTCATTCGTGGGCTAGTCAAGGGTTATTCCCTGCAACGCCTGGGTCAGAAGGCTACAGCTGTGATACAAAGAATGCTCCATTAGCTAGAAAGAATTATTTTCGACACTTTCTTCCGGTTCAGAGGAATCCTAGGAATACAGAAGCATCAACATAAAAGTCAACAAATAGGTTTCGGGTAGTAGCTTCTCACTGAATTTTATTGCATGTTGGACCGGATCAGGATATTGCTCAGTTAGCCAAGGCAGCTGATCCCTACCTATGTGGCCAATAAGGCACCGATATTCCATGCGGTGCAACACTATCATGGTACAGAAGTGGGCTACTTGACTCAGTAACTGTTATCCACTTCTGGGTACGCCGCTCGACTTAGGTGAGATTTAGGATAAGGCAGCGTACCTTGCTTGGCTAGATCGGAAGATGGTCAGGGATCGTGCAGGGTGGTCGATCAGACAAGAAAGGACTGCACGTCTGATCCAGTTGTAACTCCCACCGTTTTCGTGTTATTTATCGAAGTATTCATGATCGAGACGGTCCAATATGTAAGACAGCGTACAAAACTATCGTCGTGATTACTAACAGACAGTCAAGCCTGGTCACATTCCAAACATTCGACAATCTGAGGATGGTTGAATTCTTAATTAAAAACGCACCGACATTCAATATCCATGGCTTTGTAACAGGAGTGTACGTCCTCCAATCAAATAGAACTACTCACTGCTGAAGAAAATGCACTCTAGAAGTAATATTTATCATCGATCTACGGTATAGACTTCTGCACAATCAATGTAAGAAAAGATAAACATGTTCGTGAGGAACTAGGGTAAAAGCAAAGAGGATATTGGACAATAGATTTCCGCAAACCAATCAGTCGAATAGTATACTGCTTTCCCTTGTTTGACTGTTGAAAAAACGCGCCTAAAGAGGGAAATATTTCCCCTAACCCCACTGATCACAATATTAGTCACAGAGCATTAGTGACCAGACTATGCACTTTGAGGTAGTCTGCGTCATCTGGCAATCCGACCATGAAGTCTCGCGTTATACGAACGCTTTCTGGTGGTGTTTGGATTCCAAGGTCGAAGCGACGAACTAAGGTAGCAAACATCTGATATAGCTCGGAGTACGCTAGGCTGTGAAAGTCAGGTTAGTGTGATACAACCATTTATGGCTGGGAGACTTACTTCATCCCCAGGCAGATTCTGGAGCCTTTAGTGAAGGGAACCAAGAATTTAGTCAGTCGTTCACCCTTACTCGATGCTTCAAGCCATCGCTCCGGGTCGAAGGATTCTGGATTAGGAAAAACGGTCGGGTCCATGTGCATGAAATATATTGACTGGCTGACCGGTGTCTGAACAGCCCGTGTTAGATCGCAGCAATTCCATGGCGTCTAAGTGGCTTACCCCCGGAGGAATGATATAGTCCTTATATGCCAATGGCGTTGGCGAAATCCGCGGCAATCGCATGGTTACACTATGCGCCATGCGGAGAGACTCGTTTATAACAGCGGTCTAGGACAAATGATATTAGTGTTTCCTGTCAGTGCTCGTGAGCTATCGTGTAAGACACATACTAGATACGGCAACGATTCCAGCTGAGCCAGAGAGACGTGGTCGGTCGAGTCCGGCATGACCGTCTTTATCTCCGCTCGTAATTTCTCCAAGCGCGGTTTATCTCGGTAGAGGTAGTAGGACCCAGTTGCTAACACTCTTGCTGTAGTCTCAGTACCTGCACCAAAAACGACCATCGCCTCGTCCCGGACCCTTGCCACCGTCCTCTCCTCCGGTCGCACTGACTCGGCACAGAGGGCGTCAAAAATTGTTTTCCTCGAACTGGCATCCTTCTCGTGGTCTTTTTCAAGAGAGGATCTGGCCATCTGTTCTATCATGCGTTTGGCTTCCCACAGTCCCTTTGAGCTCGGCTGCATCCATTCTACCAGCCCTGGCATGGTATCCGCAACCATCGACACGACGAAGAAGAAACGAGCGAAGTGGCATAGTAACCCCGCAGAAGCAACGGCGTCTCGAAACTCATTCTTCAGATTCTCTGTATCGAGAAAGCCGAGACTCTCCCCGTATGCATAGTGGGAGATAACATCTGCCGTTAAGGCAGCGAATAAGTCGTCCAACGAGACCACGGTTCCTTTGTCAAGTGCCTGCGTGAGTCGCTCGCATACCTTATCTACTTTATCCTGAACTATATAGTCCACTCCCATTACGGACCGCTTTGAGAAGAACGGGTTCACTAAGTCTCGGCGGTAGCGGTGACGATCATGTTCGACTGTGGCGGCGGTGGACAAGGGAGTCGCAAATGTTCTGACTATGTACGGATCTTTCGCTTGCCCTTTTGAGGTATAGATGGAGTCAAAGTAATAGGGATCCTTGATATGAAGCTCACGAGGATTAATTCTCACGATGGGGCCTTTATCACTACCTGTTAGCCATGTGCATGGTTGAAAGAACTCCTGACAGTGGTACATTACCTACCATATTGATCGTGCATTCTCTGCATCTCCCAGATAAACTTCCCGCCTTTGACTACATCGTAGTAAAATTCGTACAGGTGTGTCACGGCAGCTAGCTTTGGCCCAGGAAACTTGCTGAGAGGGTGAAAGTAAAGACGATAGATGCTCCTGACGACGAGGTAGCTAACGGTGGTGAACAGCCCGATCCAAAACAAGGGTAGAGTCATGGTGTTGCACCGTGGCTTGCCAACAGATCTTCTAGTCCCAAGTGCGAAGCTCAGGAATGAAAGACGACCAGCCCACAGCCCATATGTGACTTCTTATAAGCAGGCATATGTCGTGCGGGGTTTGGGGATGTTCATCAGACATTCCACCTGACATATTATCCTATCATCTCAATTGGCCCATGGCCAAGACGCTACGGCGCTTCATGCATGGTTTCACCTTCTAGCTGTAACGCCTCCTCTCACCATTGGCCTGCCGGAGGAGCTACCTGGTTTTAGTACTATGTCCGGGGTGGTTGGCTTCCTATTTTTTCTGCAACTCCATGTCAGTTCATCACATCGGATTATCTAAGAAGCCGGGTGCGTGTTCTAGGTTTCGGTTCAGTTCTATCGTCACCAGTACGCACCGATTGCAACTCAGAATATTGGCCAATACAGGGCCTTGAAGAATTGTCATGAGGCAATCATCTTATAGTTGGCTTACAGATTGGCCTGGATCAGCCGCACATGAATCGCCTGGGAAACCTGTCTCGGGATCAATTAATCATTGCAATTGGATCTACGAGTCGGGATAGAATCGCCCTAACTCTTCAACTCTGGTTCTATAGTTTGTACAACAACTATATCTGCAGTTAACTACGTAGATTTAACCATTACACGAGGGGTTAATGTAACTTGAACCTACAACATAGGTCTCTCATGTGACCATGGTTGACACTGCCCCGAAAAGAAATTCTTCAACTATGGATTCGGGATAAAGTCGGCCTCGATTAGAATTCTGATGTGTGGAGTAGAAGATGATCAAAGTATAATAACTTCAAGTTGTCATATGAGAACGGTCGGCTAGAATTATCATCGTATAAGGAGCTTAGCAGTCACACTAAGACCAAGCTTCTCACTAGTAACTGCCTCCAAGGAACAATAAAACAAATAGCGCTAAGAATGATAAGCTTGCTTTCTTTCTTTCTTTTTAACGCTTTGTAAGGTAACAAACGAAGCATAAGAGATATAAATTATACTGCCTGTTACTGAGAATCAAGCTGGCTCCTAAGTACGCTTCTCCTGCCGTGTAGCTGTTAGCTTGCAATTGTAGATCTGAAGTATGGTAGTTTCGCCGGTAAATCAATGCCTTTGAATAAATTGGAATTTTGCTGATTATTGTTAGTCAGTCTTCGCCTTTCGAAATGCCATGCAGAAAGCAACGGGCTTCGTCTCCTGGGAAGGGCGGCCGTATCCTTTTCTTGTAAATTAGATCTGACTTGGGTCAGCCTTGCTTCTGGCTCCCTTGGTAAGACGTCTGTGACAAGCTTTTATGGCAATGGCACTTCTGAACTGCCGAGATGGAGCCGGCATTTTGGCTCGCTGTACTCGCCCACCCGAAGCCGTTTGAACTGCACGTCCAGCAGCCTCTTCAAAATCCAATTCCTCGTTCGCCTTCCGCAGCACAGGACTAAATCCGGCCGTATTTGTTTCCCAGGCGCCGCGGCCCGCTCGACCCGAGCATTCCACACGCCCATCCCATCCAGCAATTTCTACCCCAAATGCGCTATCCTGTCTCGCTGGCCCCCCACGCGCTCTAAGCGGTCTAAGAACTTTTTCTCTATATTTTTCGCCAGAATTCCTTCACGCCAGTGCTTGAAACCATGTTTGGCGGCGCGCTCGCACTCGCCCATTCAATGGGTGCATCGCATGTAGAAGCGGTATATTAGGATGAAATAGCAGTTCCCAATTGTCCGTTCGCGCGCGTGTCGCGTCCGGCCTTTCTAGAAGTACTCATCGCAGCTGTCGCATCACGTGGAAAATGGGCTCATAAAGTAGAGATCTTCAGGTGTCATAATGCCGGTTCTGGGCTATCTTTGGCGGCTGGTCTAGCTGGGATCGAAGTCTGAGGAGGCGTTGGAGGGGGTGATGATACGTAGTGGGTAGTATTTGGTGAGAACCGTGTGTTCTGACATATTGTCTGTGGTGTTACTCCATGAGACAGGGCAGCAAAGGGGTTGAATGGGAGGCAAGGTAGAACAGAAACGAACAAAACGAGCCAGGTATTGGTTCGGGACTGTAAATTGGTCAAAATATCGGTTCATTGATCTTGAGGTCGCTGGTGCGTCGATGGGATCATTGCATCCACGTGACTGTTGAATGGCGCTAGGCCTGTTTTGAGTACCTCAACTCTGGCCTGAGGCATCAAGCCACACTATATGTAGGGAAGGTAACATAAATACTAACAGGTGTGTTGACAAAGCTTGCTCGCTCCGTAAATTTGCTATACTGTATATGGCTGTATATTGTAGTTTATGTCCACTTGTCTAGATATCGTGTGTGCTTGCTGTAGATACGAGTTGTCCTGAGAGAAACCGGAATCGCTCGTTCAATTTACTGCTAAGCAGTTCTCTCAAGAACTAGCCCTTGGATATAACTGACGTTGACAAACGTGACATGAGACAGGTAGAAGATGTAGTCTGCTGTACGAGGGGCCGTAGTATTACGAACACGCAGCTCATCGGGGTTGCTTTATACTGACATCATTCTTGCTCTGTCTTTCAACCCATGGCCTTACCAAACAGCCTCACTAAATTGGTCAGCCTTCGCGTGTCGGTGTCGACTATACACGTTTCCATAAGATGTAAGAGACTCAGTGTTACCAGTCTTGGTATCTCCCAGTGAATGAAAAAAGAACGGGAAGGGGCATATTCACTGCGATCAGCTTTCTTTGTTTCATCTTACTGCTGTTGTCATTCAAATCATACCAGGTGAACTAGCTCACTCTCTTCTACTCTTTTTGTCTCTTTTCCTCTCTCCTTCTTCGTTCCTACCTATCTTTCTCTTTCTGACCATCTGGTCGACATCCTAATCATCTCAGTCCCGTCCTCAAACACCCAACCTCACAAACTACTCGTGTAGTGAACTCACTTTTCCCAATCATTTCACAAGAACGTCGCCATGGGCCGCTGGGGTTGGCGTAAGTCTTGCCATCACTACCGGCATCTTTCCCTGCAGCTACAGCCTAGCTAACCCATGCTCATCGCTAGGTCTTTTCGAAGGTGATCAGGATCTGGATGCTGCCTGTTGTCTGGCAGAGTCCCTGGGAATCCAGACTGACGACTGGGAACACTCAATGAGCTCAATGGTGCATCAGACTGACATGCTGGCTGACGAAGAAATACGCGCGTTCTACAGAACGGAGGAGTACAAACGCGAGCTGGAGAACGAGATCGTGCCCTACGTCCGCGCGAAATTCGACACCGACAACTTTGGCGACAGGTTCTTTGCTGCTTCTTGTGCCAAGGAGAACGACCAAACATGCCTTCCTGCAAAATACAGAACTATCATCTTAGGCGCCTTGATGATGCGGGCTGGGGCCAAGATCAGGGCTGAGGATCTCCAGCACCTGAGGGACCTGGTCCGCAGGTTCATTGCAGCTCACGATTTGCGTTGCCTTTGGGCGACGAAGGATTCCGTAGTCCCGGTCGGGCTCAGTTTCTCGCGGCTCTAGACCATTACCAGGCTGGTGTCCCACGCAACTATCAGGAGCCAAGGTAAGACTTACTCTTTCGATATGGCATTGCACGCTGATAGCATTGTCCCAGCTGCTTCCACTGTGGACAGGTTAGAAGTGATATCGGACATGGCCTGGTCCTGTGCGCAAGATGCCGTGTTGCCTACTACTGCAACGGGGTAAGAGCATGCACAATCTCCCAATCTCTATTTGAGGCCCATGGCTGATCCTGTGTAGGAGTGCCAGCGCCACCATTGGCAGGATCACAAAGCCAGTTGCGTCCGACCTGAGGAGCGCAGGTCGCGAAACGTGTAGATCGAATCTTTCCGCATTGATCGCTCTCCCAGTCTGCAGGCACACAACGGCATCCTAGCGATGATGTCGGTGGTTGCGCTGTGTCGCCTACGCGGTTTCTTTTACTTCTGCGGCTCCACTGAGTGTTTCCCTCTAGTGATACACGGGTAATCTAGAGATTTATTGGCTGTATCGCCTTGTTTCTGGCCTTTCATGGTCCTCCTGTCCTATTGAAACAGTGGAGTCCCCTTATTTAAGGACATTTGACTCTAGTCTCAAACATCTACTAAATCGTACTAAGCTATGACCACCGAGTTTGAATCCTTCGTAGGCTCCAGGAGAAGCTGAGCTGAAACTGCTGCGCAGTCCTTTCTTTGCAAGAAGCCTAACTAAGGACAGATATTAAAATGTATCATAGGAGATTCTATAATTTTATAATTCTATATAAAATTGGAAGATTGCATCTATCGCTTCTCTAAGCGCATATGCAACTTGCATCAGGTGACATGGCTTTACCCCAGACAGCAGCTCTCAACAAGACTACTAGTACGGAGTAGTATCAGGCGAAAGGCTTATCACCTTTACCTACCCGGCAGAGTATACTAAATCACGTAGTTGCCTGGATGGAGATCCCCTTCTCCCCTTCTCCCCTCCACCTTCGGGGGTTGCGCGGCATTCCGAGAACTTGGGAAGAGCTCATTTATATCCACTGCACTAGATTCGTACAGCTCTCGGTAGCGACTTCAGTACTCCTGATGCCACTGGCTGAAAGCTCCGTGCCCCACTGACAAATGTACCGTGGCACTGTGGCAGCGTGCGGAAGGATCTTCTGTGGATACAGACAGGTCCATTTTGGTAAACGATCATCGTCGGTATAAGCTGCTATCTACTTACGAAGTCCGTAAAAGGAGATGATATACGAACACCTCCATTGGCCCCACAGTATTCTTCCCGCACGCGACCTTAGGATGGGGATCGCAGTTGAGTTAATACGAATTTCTGTAACTCCTAACTGTGACTGTGGCGTGAATATCTTTGCAGCCGCCGGGTTTGAGACCAGTTGTATTTCAAAGTTACTATAAATATCTGAGCCAGATTTGGCTACACATGAGAAGACACACGTGCTTCAGAATTTGTAATTATTATCTTGTTTTTATTTGAATGGGCATAACTGGCATATTCCAATAGACCCCTGTCTGGATTTCAGTGGAGGCATGAGAACCCCGGATGTCTACGTCAAAACCGTAACGCATAACTATGATCAATCTTCAAGGATGGAAGCGAGGATACGCATAGTAGTAGTGTTTGCGAGATAAGTGGTAAGGTCTGGGGAACCATGAACCATTTGACATTTCTATATAGCTTTGTGGGGTGGCAACTGAATTACGTATCCGATTGCGACTTAGTGGAACATGTGGGAGGCTGTTGACAACCAAGGTACTAGTAGGAGAAAGCTACAGAATCGGAGGAACCCCAAGTGAACTTGCGGAATAAATCATCTATATAGGTCCTAAGGGGTCAACTACTCAACCGTTGTCCACTGTCCTGCTCGGATAAGCTTTATCTGGAAGAGGTATGTGACATGGGATGCATGAATTCATTTTCCACACGTTATGCTTGCTCCACAATCTCAGTAGCTGAACTATCGGTCAGTAGTTTACTGATCTTCCCGGATTCGGGAGGATTTTCACCGTGATCTGCGATGTATGTGATGTGTGATATGATGCTTGACAAAAGCTAAACGGGTAGCCAAAAGACTGTCATATCGTATGCGCTGTGGTGGCAAGAGATTTGGAAAGTATACGGATTTCCCGAACAGTGACCATCTGGAGACTACCAACCATGTCAAGCCATACTAGATCTGAAAAGCAACCCAGATATATCTTTGCGATGGAGGTCCGTGTGTAGAACTCGAGTAGGTCAATCACATTTTTGTAGCCATGTGCGGATACAGGCGGTTGAGGACAAGGGAGTGAACGAAGCACCACTGCCAAGCGATACTGCAAGATAATATTATTTTCTCCTTAAATAGGAGAAGGAAAAAGAGGAAAACATACAACAGGAGGGATTCGCTGGTGGTCACCCACCCAACTACTAACCTCCCGGCGTGTGGCTTAAGTACGGCTGAGCGGACGGGAAGCCCTGTTCTCCACACCCTATGGTCGTATGTATTGTTTCTATATTCAAGACGGAATATATAGAGTCACTCATCAATTACACAGCAATATCCGTCAATTTGCACACTATTTTGTACGAACCAGCGATGCGTCGCTGATCAAGGTCATATGATGTCACGTGTATATAGGGCAAGAAAGAGAACATCTAAAGTAAAAGAGGAACTATAGTCGAGCATGTAATAGAATGTTTTCAATGCATCACTGAAAGGCTTACCCCCAATAAGCATATTATCTGCTCTCTGCTTCCGGAAATGGCTTACTAACATGCTGTGATGCTCTCACTACCGTACATCCTGAAATATATATCTCGGATGTTGCGCACGTTTCCACCGCTTGCTACCGACAGGCAAAGGGCGTAGAAAATCCACCCAAATTGATATTTACAGCTTTACAAACCATGCCACGGGAATTAGATTATCCTAACCCAGCTTGGCACTGTGACATCCCTCGAGTTTTAGTATCCTCGTCATGATATGTCAGTATCGTAAAGTTAGAGCCTCAACAGCGTGGACTGTGTATATAGCCAATCACTGTCAGCATTTGAATTAGAACGCCAATGCACTTCTTATTCACTATGACATCCCTCAGCAATATGGTTACAAGCTTCCCTGTTCTGATGATGCAGAATTCAGTCTCGGTTGTCTTCCCCACATGGTCCTTTAATTTCAAACTTTGCGGCGCTACGGAGCACTGCAAATGCTAACATAGAAACCGTAAACATACCGAGAAGCTCGTTTATAGAGTTTGGCAGGTACCAAGTTCATGGGTGAGCTTAATGTGGACCAAGGAAAATTTGCACTGCTGGATGGCTGAGAAAAGAGGCAAGTGGGGAATCGCTGAGATAATGTGAAGAAATTGCAAGATTGAATCTGTTCATAGGTTTCTGCTGTTGAATAGCTAGCTAGCTTCATATGACATAGCTAGGGCATCGGGGCATATTCGTCAAATTAAGTTTTCACCACGTGGTAAAAACCACCTCGTTCACAAACTTTCGTGGATCTTTGCCTGGTTATGCTTTTGCTCGGACTGGAACATATAGATATGCTAGGTTTTTCCCTCCTGTTCCTTAAATCTTCAGTTGTTCGGCAAGCCGAGATTTTGGGTGAGGCTCAATAACCAGGTCGTCTGCAAGCTAGTCTAGTGTTCCCATGGTTTGAACTTTGCGTAGGATACTGATTCCCACAACGCTGCAAATCTAGATAGCTTTCCAGATTCTATAGGGCTGTAGACGAGGGTGTGGCCTGTGTTTCCATGGAACCTGGTTCATGTAAATTCGGGCTTTATCGTGGGGCTCAGTGGGGCGAGAACCCCGAGCCGAGGGCTGCAGAACTTTCTACGAGTATATATAAACCGGAATTCAAATCCGGAGTGCACAGTACCCTATGGTACTTTAAGCGAACTCACTATGAAACTTTATTCTAGAGTGCTTGGAGAGGGAGAGCAATCACGCTCCGCGGTTGCTAAATGGAGATCATAACACCTCTGTCTCCGTCTCACAGTCTTTGGCGCTCATGAAAGCAAATCACCAAAAAGGGTTAATCATTTCTGATACTGTCGTTCCCACCAGAGCAAGAACAGCATTGCATCAACATGGAGTTGCCTGCTGACCAAAGTTGGGTTTCTGTTGAATTTAACGGGGAAAGGCTTGTTTGCAGTTTTTCGACACGCGACCTCCGAGGCTTTTGTTGAAACAGACAATTACTTGACAACCGGAGCCGAAGAAGTTCTACCATCGAGGTGAGAATGTCCGTAGCAAGAAAGCGGGCTAGATGCCCTGGTAATCCTTCTTAGGAGCAGTTACGTACACCTTTAAGCAATCCTGACAACTGGCTTGCTGTTTGCAATATCATATCGTTGTAAGAATGCTAGTTTAAACAATACTTTCCAAACTGAAGCAGCAAGCTGTAGCATCAAAGCCTCTCAACTGACGAATTAAAAGAACCGATGCGACGTAATAGTAGTCCAATACATGCTTGCAATGTGAGCCATAGCCTCTCGTGAAACTGCCTCCACCTGTCCATGTACGGAGTAAGAAATAAAGTACCCTCGAGCACGTCTGTTCGGGGACCAGCGACGCATATATGCCGAGGGTCCTCTTGCCGTGGCCCCGCACCATTTCATGTACTTTTGTACGTAGTAGATGTCGGTACTCGGCAGTTACTTGCATTTATTTCACTGCACGACAAGTGCTCATTCTGACCTAGGTAACCTACGTTGTTGAAACTTTGAGGGGGCTGAGGGAAGTACCAGCAGAGTGGGAAATTATGCTGTGGGCTTTTAGTCAAGATACTGGCTCGAATCACCAGTGTGGAGCTTCCAAGGCTTTGAGGCAGAGCAAGACTTTCCTCTTTCTGCTTAGATCGGAAAATATTTCGGCTAGTACTTAGTAGGTGTCTCATGAATTGTTAGGACCCGCTTAGTACCTGAGGGCTTTAGCGATTTCGGCTATTGGTGAGGCTACTCCTTCTGGGTGGAGATGTGGGGATTCGCATTACTCGTACCTCGGAGAACAGTCGGATTTCACGCGGCCCAGACTCGAATTTCTAATTTTGATTTGCAACGCCGGAAAACCTCCTCAGCACTAAAATAGGCCCAGACGAAGGATGTGGACTAGTAGGTGACGGCAGATTTAGGGCAACAAGAATAGTCTGGCGTATGCCCGTTGACAGATCATATACTGTCAACTTAACTTTCAACGTTAACAAGTGGGGGTATGTCAAATTTCTTCTAGAATTAGAGATCCCCTGTCCGCTGTAATATTAACTCCATAATTTGGAAGATTTTGGTAACTGAAAACCATGGATGGTAGGAATGGCAACCTCGCTTCTAACCCATGGTAGGGCTAGATCTGCCCGGGGAAGGCTTCGTTTCCCCACTGGAACCATTCCTTCATGGCTCGATCTGTGCCGTCCGCAAGCTAAGAATGTTTTGATCCCTAGCAGTTTCATGGCTCGTGAAAGCTCAACATCGTTGTAGATCCCATCCTGTTTCTGTCATTCTCTCTGCATCCTTATTTCCCGCCTGGTTGCCATGTAAAACAGATCTTTCCCCTCTCTTCTCGCGATTGGATAGCTATACGCTCTTTGGCTTCTCACCTGGGGTGTGGTAGGGTTATACTTTTCGCCCCATTTCCCTCGTTTTCACGATCTCAGCTACTCTCTTTCCCTCTATCTCTTTTTTGTGTTGCTGCACTATCGTCACTTCAGCACTGCCTCAGCAGTCCACAATTTCATCACCACTTAACTGGACCATGAACTGATCTCTCTGTGAAATAACATGTCAAGCCTTGTCATCGGCACTGCGCCGGAGGGTCTGGACTTGTCCGCCAACAGGATCGCACAGAATGACGGCACGGTTGCTGCTGTGATGGCAATTGCCACGGTTTTCGTGGGTTTGCGATTCTGGGCCCGAACGACGAATAAAAGTGCCAATTTAGCATATGATGACTGGTTTGTTTTGGTGGCTTTGGTGTGTATCCTAGATTTTTAAATGCTAGTTGGAGCTTTCGACTAAACATCTTGCACAGGCGTTCGCGTATGGGACAGGCGTATGCTGTATTTTAGGTATCATCACCGCCATCTACCTACTTAAAGTCCTGTTGAAACTAACAAAGAGTGTTCTCAGGAGGCGCATATGGGATAGGCAAACATATATGGGTGGTGGAAGAAAATGATGTCCTAATGAGCATGAAAGTAAATGCCCCGCGCCTTCGCTCATAATACTGTTCCATGAATCTAATGAATTTACAGATTATCTTCGCCTACGTTATCCTGTATGCCACGACAGTGCCCATGGTCAAATTATCCGTGCTTCTTCTCTATCGCCGCATTTTCCGCTTGACTTGGACGTTGTATTTCTGTGCATTTCTCTCAGTCGGATATGCCATCTCAGTCTCTACGACCATCTCGCTCGCCTGCGTCCCATCATCTTTCTTCTGGACTCAATGGGTATATCCTTTGAGTGGAGGCTATTGTCGCATCAATCTCTACCAATTCTACCTGTGGAACGGTGTCGCCAACTTGTTCACCGATGTCATCATTTTATGCCTGCCCATGCCGATCGTCTGGAGCCTGCAGATGCCCAAGGGTCAGAAATGGGCCATTAGCGGTATCTTCTTGCTCGGTGGATTGTAAGTCACGCACCTCCATAATCACCATCCAAATGAGACTCTAACACAGCCGTTCCTGCAGCGTTTGCGTAGCCACAATTGTGCGCATCTGCGCTATCACCAAAATGAAAGACTCCGTCGACATCACATGGGTAATCGGCGACGCTATGATCTGGTCCAACGTCGAACCCTGCATCGGTATCGTCAGCGCCTGTCTCCCGACGCTTCGGCCACTCCTGCGCCAAATCCCCCAGCTCAGACTCTGGGGTGTGTTCGGCAGTAGTAGGCTCACGCGGGACTATAAAATGACCGGCGAGGGCGCTTCGGGCGCTTCGGGCACGGGGCAGCAGGGTAGCGCAAACCGATCGGGCTATCGGGCCTCGAATGGTAAGAAGTATCAGTTCTGGCCAGAAGAGGATGAAATCCACCTGACCACCGACGTAGGACGTGCTAGTACTCATCGCAAAGAGGAAGGCGTGATCCCGTCGAACGGCTCTACTACTTCTAGCCAGGAACCGATTGCTATGCAGATTAGGGTGAAGCAGAACTTCGATTGGAGGGAGGAGAACCCATGACATACGAGGAAGTCTGATTTTCAATCTTGCCCTGTGCCTTTTTCCGGGGATGGGATAGCCGGGTGATAGAGCCGACTACCTCTCTCTAGTCATGTTACCTCTATTATATGTCTTATGACTGTATACCCATCTATAAATAGCCAACTTTTCCTTTGTTTTTCTTTATTTACATTTCAAAAATAGGCAGTTTCTGCGAAACATGTACTTTCATAACGGTGAGGCATTTATCCGTACCGATAGGATAATTTAATCAGATTATGTATGGTGAGATAGCCATTGCCATTCCCCTTGATGCCTTTAGATTTCTACCAATTTACTCGCTAACAACCCCTGTAATCAACGCCCGCACACTGAAGTTACCCTTGTCCGGGTATGGAGTACCGAAATCGCGAGCAAAATCAATATTGCTCTTCGGTGTCTCATACAGCTCGATATCAAAGCGACGAACGATCGTAGCGATGACCAGGAAGAGCTCCGCATAGGCCAAGCTTCACAACAGTTAGCAAATGCAAACATTGCAGAGGGGTATTTGATATCTTACTTCAAGCCCACACACATGCGGCTTCCCTTCGAAAAGTTCACCAGATAGCGGTCCAATCGCTGTCCTTTGGCAGCGGCTCGGATCCATCGTTCCGGATCAAAAGCGTGGGGATCAGGGAAGATCTCCGGATCCATAAGGGTGAAGTAATTTGTTTCGCTGACGGGGGTCTAGAATGTTGTCAGTATGGGGTTTGACGCCACCGGGACGGAGTCTAACTCACTCCAGGCGGGATAGTGTAGTCTTTATACACCAGCGCTTCGGTAGGTGCTACTCTCGATGATCGATTCGCGATTCCGGTTGAAAGACGTAGGGATTCACTGATAACTCCGGACTAAGCTGGCATTAGCATGCATTGTTTCGCGTGAGAAAGGCAATACATACCATGTACGGCAGTTTCTCCAGGTCATTCCAAGTCGGCTGAGAATCCGGCGTCGGCATCACTTGCTTCAACTCCTCGCGGAGCTTGTTTCGGATATCCTCTCTAGTGAACAAATGCCACGCCCCAAGAGCAAGCGACCTCGCAGTCGTCTCGGTACCGCCAATCACCAAAGCAAAGCCCTCATTCATGAGGCGATGCGCAGAACGCATATGTTCCGGCATGGATGGCGCGGCAAGCGTGTCGATCAACGTCCCACTACCAGGCTTGGAATTTGCCTTTTCCAGCGCAGCTGCGCCCCGCTCGTAGAGCTCCTTCTTCTGGCTCGCCAACGCAAACGCAGGGGGGTTCAACACCTGCAAAAGGGGAAGTGGCATGACATTCATAAGCGTCTGCAAGATGGGGAAGAAGTAAAGCAGATGCGCAAGCTGGAAGAGCCCATTGATGCCATCTCGGACCTTCGCGTTGAACCCCTCCTTATCAAGGTTATTAGGGTTGAATCCGTACGCATACTGGTAAATGACATCGGAGGTTAACGCCGCAAACGCAGCGTCCAAACTGACGACCGTGTGCGCACGACAAGCCTCCTGGAAATGGCCTACGAGCTTGCTCAGGCTGTCGCGGATCAGGTGCTCCTGATTCTCGATCGCGCGCTTGGAGAAGAATTTCGCCACGGGTGCGCGCCGCTGGTGATGAGTTTCCTGGTCGATTGCTGAGAAGCCCGAGCCTTCGAGGCCGAACTGAGCGACGAGGACGGGGTCCTTTTCGCGTTTGCGGGCGCTGGAGGCGTAGATGTCATCGTAGTAATCCGGGTCCTTGATGTGGACTTCACGGGGGTTTATGCGGATGATTGGCCCTGTTTTGTGTCAGCCTGTGGCCTATAACGTAAGCGGGGGATTCAATATGCTTACCGTAAACTTCATGCAGCCGTTCGAGCTCCCAGATAAACAGCCCACCTCTGATGATGTTGTGGTAAAATTCGTATCCATGGGTAATCGCAGCCAACTTTGGGCCGGGAATATGGCTCAATGGGTGAAAATACAGGCGATAGATACTCAGAAGCACCAAATAGGTAACAAAACCTATTCCTAATATCACCAACAAGGCCATGGTGACGGTTGCATTACTCGCAGACAAAGATGAAGAAGGAACAATAAAATTCTTACTGAGTCAGTTATTTTTTTTATCTACCAGGGGGGTCCCTGCCAGTGGCAGGAAGCGCACAAGGTAATTCCATAGCCCCTATTGGCTTTTCGAGTAAGGTTACAAGTGTCACCATTGCTGATGCAGTCCGCTAAGCACTAGCTTGAGACCGTTGAACTGTCTGTCGCCTGCCCCGCTGCCTGGACGGATTCAGATCCCGTTAGCCGTTGCTGCCCCATCTTTTGCCGATGGCTATTGGTTGTACCGCAATAAGATAAGGACACCGTTGTAGTAGGATAGGCAGCTAGTCTCTTGGACGTAATATGACCGCTTGGTTTCTCCGCGTTATGAATCTGTGTGTGATTACTGGGCAGAATCGAATGCCAGTTTAGGTGAGGATATGAATATATATATGGAACTGGTTGGGGGTATTTATTTCTGGTTATGTTGTATGTACTATCTCCTGGAGTTCTAGTACTTGTTTGTTCCTCCAAGAAATTGTGTTGCTCTAAGGAGAATAGCCACGCTATGATCAGACCACCTTTCCTATTCTTAACATCATACTAAGCCGAGGCCTGGGGCACTATTAATCTAACAGAGTAGAAGCTAGGAACGGGATTTGCCTACGCGATACCTAAAATTAGAGGGCTAGCGTTTGCTGTTGTTCAATTACTGCTTATAGTAGGCGGTCAATAGGCACAAAAGCATAACAAATTTCACAATTTCCTACAATCCCTCGCCTCGGAACACGGGTTAAGTTTCGTGTTAATTTCTCACTATCATCTCGGCTTAGGGCTAACCGCCAAGTCCAGACCCTTTAGCATGTGAAATCAATATCGAAACGGACTGAGTGTTCCAAGCAGCTGGAGGCTCAAAATGCATGAGATCCTTCCCTGGATCTAAAACTACAAGAACCGGATGAACTAAGGTACTTAACTGCCGGAGTCTTTGGGCTTGCTCCCCGGACATGCGTGGAATGCTCGGAGTGCCGATCCCCGTTCCGACAACGGAAAATCATCGACATAGTGAAACTGCCATTGTTTCTTACTCCTTGCCTCTATTTGACGGCCCCACATTTAAATACTGGACTACTAGTATTCAATGCTCTATGGAGTACACTCCAACCCACCACTCTCGGAATCCGGATGTGAGAGGTAGCCGGCCCTGTCATAGAATTCGGAGATAAAGTCCAGAGGTATTGTGTCATATCCGTTTGGCAACTGTTGGCTCAACACCAACATGCCGCAAAGCTTCCCTAAACAATCTGCGAATCTTTTATAGCTATCGTGAATAAAGAAACGCACCTAGGTAATCGCCACTATAGTATTGAATCACGGAGGTATTCTCTAATATGGCAAGCCGCATGGATGCATTACTGATCCTTCGTTTGACGCAGACCTGGGTGAATAGTCTGGCCTTTGAATCGGTCCGCTTATATAGGTAGCACAGCCATGTTGCACCAGCTCTCAGGAATGCTGTGGACCAGGTGCGGTTGTCTCCAATGCTCACAGCTGTGCGATTCACGTATGATCGGAGTCAATATTTGACGGCTAGGGTTGTTGGAACCTTTAGTGAGTACTTAGACTCTCGTCGCAGCCGTGGACGAGTTTCAGATCTGTGAAATATCTATGACCCCTATATGCACTAGTACCTTCGCATGGAGGGCTAGTTTGGCCAGTGCAATGAGTAAAGATATCTATGCAGGAAGTTGTACAGATGGTAGCATGGATCAAGCAATGTCTGGGGATGGCCCCTGGATTCCAAATATTGCGAGAAGGCCCTTCGCGCTGGCTCGGATCCTGTGGACGGGTTGATATGCCCTATGGCCCTCAAAGTGGTAAATGATCCCAATTGCCTGCGAGCCACACAATAGCCACACCAACTTCCTGTGGGGACGTCATTGATAGTCCATTCGATATGGATATGCTGGACGTGCTCTAAATAACATACAGGTAATGGAAACGCTCCATCTCGTCGGCATTAAAGCACCCCGAGAAAATGTTAAAATCAAAAGACCAAACCCTGCAAGCATCTCTAGAAACCGAGGGGCCGTTTTACTGTTATAACAGCCGGCTGGCACCAATGCAAGAAAGCGCTGAATGGCAGCATGGGTCAGATTGGTTTCGCGAAGCCTCGTACTGCAGCTGTTCATGATCTGGAAGACTGCAATCAACGAACCGTAAAATCCTGGGGCCAAAGTACTACCTATAAGCCGACTTCTGGACACAAAGGGAGGCAGGCAGATCGAATCACCACCTCGCTCAGTCGCCGGCCATCCCGTGGGAATATTGTCGATTTGCCAACTTTGGCCACTGAACCCGGCGTCAGCGAGGATTATGCGAAGCTTAAGGATGATGTCTAATGGTCTTTTCAGAACCGAATACGCCGGGATGAGATTAATCGGTTCCACCTTCTGCACTCAGAGCTGATGGAGATGTTCTTACGGTATCTGGGCACTATTCAGAGGCGGTGGTACTCGATTACTGCTTACGAATATATGTGCGATTTAGCCAATGGCTCTACATAGATGGCAAGCTTGAGTGATAGAAATGATTATAGTATATTTTATAGATGAATTGCCTCTATGGTAACGCTCTATCTGATACGTGGACTTCATAAAGATATTGGCAGCAGCTGGTATCAGGACTGTATCCTACAATCTGAACGTGGAAGTATGTGGCTATGTGTTTAGAACCGTCTGATCGCCCACGGCGCCTATGTATACGTCACCTTCTCGGATTGGAGATCAACCTGTAGTGCCCTGTGAAGCCTACACAGCGTGAATAAATAGTTACCGTGGCTCTAGACGTGCCTCTATTTATGCAACTACGACTTCCCTTTGCGAGTATAACTATCGGAAAAGGAAAAGAAATGCAGCGCATAATGGTATGTGTCAACCCACTAAGCGACAATGGTCGCTTTCGTCGAATCCCTTACTGCTTGAAGGAAACGAAAACAAAAGTTGCATGATGTAAACGTTCTCTATAGCTTCCAGCTGGCCATCTTTAGAAAATTATTCATGAGGTGACAGCTATGCTCTAGTCAGGTTATCGACCAACTCTTGAGTCGTATACATCATCACAAAATGTGAGAGGAGACTACCCGAGTAGTATCACCTGTGGCATGTAACACTATCGACATCCTGCTTTCGGTATAGATTCAACTGCTTACATCTATTACACATTGATATATGTATGAAGGGCTGATATGCTACCCTGGCGTAGGGACGAAACCGGATATTGGTGTTGCATTGGACACTCCGTGTCATTTACCGGCCGGATCAATCGTCGCGCTTAATAATTCGAGCCACATTTACAGTTACATCCAGGCTAAATAGATCTATCTGACTTGGGTATAAAAGCCTTAGGTTGATGAGTGCTGCAGTTACGCAGACACCGAATCATCAATCTCGTTTCTTCATTTTGTATTTCACCAGAACTATCTACACTCAAGCTTGCGAACCTCCATATCCGCTATAATCCTCTTAGTGTGATAACACTTAGCCAAAATCAACACCAGAAATGAGTCTTCACAACGACGCCGCGAAGGGGACCCTTGATCGAGCCAGTCTCACTCAATACCTGAGTCGGGGGGTGGACATTGATGGCACCAGCACATCTGGCGATACACCACTTGCTCTTGCTGTAAAGAATGGACAGACAAGCGCAGTGAAGCTGTTGCTGCAGGCTGGAGCCAAACCCAATAAAAAGGGTGCTGACGGCAAAACTCCTTTATACCTGGTTGCATTCGCAAAGGACAAAAGGGACCGCCTGGCGCAGTTGCTTGTGGCGCACGGTGCTGATGTTAATGAGCCGGTGCCAGCATGGAATAATTCGACACCGCTTATGGTGGCCATCACCGAAGCAAAAGATCCCAAATTGATCAGTTTGCTCGTGGAAAAGGGAGCATCATTGACGCAGTCTAACGACAAAGGAGAAACGGCAAAGAAACTGGCAGGTTACTCCATGAATCCTGCCATCCAAAGGGCCATTCTCCCACCAGACCAGCAGGATGGATATAAGCCCGAGTTGGGAAATCTCCTCACCAGCAGTGGGCTATTTGCTATTGCTTATTTCAGCAACTGGAAGGACGTGGCCAAGGATTCTATTGACCGCATCTCAGACTTCCTGAATTGGCAGTCCAACACAGTCCAGGCAAGTAGATGCGCTGACTTCCCGATGCAATAATTAACACGCCTACAGGACATCAATAACCTCCGGACCGAGGATGACTTCAAGACCTTCCTTTTCAACTTTATCCAAGACAAAGGACTTGAAGACTTCTACCCCCCCAACGACCAGCGTGTTATCGATATAGCACGTGCAGCGGCAGCAGCTAGGAAAAATCCCACGGTGAAAGCAATGTCCGGTAAAACCCTGGCGATTATGGCCGCCTCCGCCCTGTATACACCGGTTTGGTATTGTGGTATGAGCATCTCGAGGCATGTCTTCAAACAATCAGGAGTGCTAATCTAAATGCACTATATAGATGATAGCGGGTCAATGGGTGGGGGCACTGGTCGGATTGAAAATCAACGGATCCTGGTGGCTCGGATGGCGAGGATTATGGGCTTCGTGAACCCACAGGCTGCCGCTGGGGTCGCGAGCCTCCGATTTATCAATGCGGACATCGGCAATGCTGACAATCTCACAGAACAACAGGTTAATGACTACATGAATAAGACTAACCCCAGCGGAGCAACTCCAATTGGAACGAACCTCAAGAAGAAGATATTGGACCCGCTCATCCATAACGTCCTCAAGGCACGCCAGAATCTCCCAAAACCATACCTCATCATGACCATCACTGATGGAGCTCCAAACGAGGAAGACAAAAGTCTATCCCCACTCGGCACTGACAACGATGTAATCCGGAGTGTCATTGCAGATGCGGTCAATGCCTTGAAAACTCACCAGCCGATCCCATATTCACCGGATGGTTCGTTTGTTCCATGGCTTCGCTTATTGCACAGGGCATTTCTGCTAACCTGTTTGTAGCTGTGAGCTACACCATAAGCCAGATTGGTGATGATCAGAATTCAAAGGCTTTTCTGGCAGGGCTGAAGAACAACCCAGTTCCCGACGACGTTCTTTACGTTACATCAGGTGAGTAGCATCGTCGGTATGCATGTTCCCAAGTTCAGGCGCTAAGTGGAGACTTGCAGAAAGCTTGGACAGTCAGTTTGCAGATTTCAAAAACAATTTGGATGACTTGGATAACTACGTACGTCTAGACTCCCAATTCTTTGGTCGAATGATACGCTAACTATGGTAACATAGCTGTATAACCTTTTCGGCAAGATGCTCAACATTCCTTGAATGGTGGCGTAGGCTGGCTCACAGGTGGCCATGATGGATCGCAGTCAACTGTCGGTGTATGGTACTCCCAGAATGAAACGTGCAACACCTACGCTCCAATATTGAATAGCTAAATAAATGCGCATGTCTTCTTCTATACCACTTAGCCTCCTGAAAGATCTGCAATAGCTTCTGCTGCATCAGTCCTGATGGCTAGATATAATGGGTCATATCATTCTCGCAGATAAATAACCTCTGGACATGTGCTGAACGTTGCTTAACGGCCCGCCAACCCTCTTACATTTGTAGACTTCGTAGAACCTGACCGCTAGGTATACATGCTATGTAGGCATTGCGTAGAAGTGGGTTTCCGTTAACGGTAAGTCGATTCCTTTTAGCCGGGAATGCCTCTGCGGGTCTGCTAGGGCTTCTCTTTGAACGACCTGATGCAGATACTGTGCGTCCGTGCAGCTGGCCGCTAAGGATTGTTTCACATTGAACAGCTAGATTTTCGCTATCCGAACGGCGCACAAAACCACAAAGTCTGATAGACCCAGCTACATTATAGAACTTATACTCTAGACATCAGTCAGCATTCAAAGATAGACTTGATTATCGGTCCTTCGCATTTCTGCAAGACAGGACATACACCTATTTCATTGCGCAATTATAACCCATCTTTCACACTATACTAACTAAATCCCGATGGCAGAATGAAACCCACGGCTAACTGCGCGTCCACAACAATAATCCCTCCAAAGCCACGACAGATGCAAGATATTTTCCATCTGGGGAGAATGCAACAGCTTCGGCCTTGCGCTGTTGGTGTGAACTAAGGACGTAGTCATCTGCAAGAGACCAGATCCTAAGTGTTCCATCATCCGATACAGAGGCAAGCTGCCTGCCGTCAGCGGAGAAGGCCAAGTCATTGATAGGGCCCGTATGAGCAGGGAGAAGCCGACGCTGAGCTAGTGTCTCAGCATTCCACACCCTAACACTACTGTCATCCGATCCGGATGCCAGGCTCTTTCCGTCAGGGGAAAATGCGATTGCATTGAGACCACCACCGGGGTGTGAGATCTCATTGTCTTTCTTGCCAGTCCGCGGATCCCAAAATCGAATTGTCTTATCCTTCGATCCTGAAACAAGCTTCCCGCTTGTGGGTGAAAACTCCAAAGCCTGCACAGCACCAGAATGCCCTTGAGTAGTGATCTGGATATTTGTTGACACATCCCATATCAGGACTTTCCCATCGGCCAATCCGGCTGCAACTTGCCTGCCATCTGGAGAGAATGCAACTCGGTTCACGCGGCTCACGCGGCCCTTTGGCTCTTGGAATATCTGCTCAGAGCTGGTGGTTACATCCCACATCTTGACCGCTCCCTCGTATGTTCCACAAATGACCTTGCTACCATCTGGGGACAATGCAACACTCATAGGCATGCCAGCTCCAGCTCCCGTTTCCCATCCAGCCAATGGCTGCCGAGTTTTCATATCCCACACTACAACTCTTTGGGGACTGAGCTCTCCGACTGCCATTCTCTCATTTTTCAGGGAGAAGGCCACGGCCTTGGCTTTGACCTCAGTGCCCAGAAGGCCGGGATTGGACACCCATCGGGTATCCTGTAGATTCTTGTCACGGCATTCCGTAAGCTGCTCTTGAATAACTTTTACGCGGTCTTCGCATGCTTTGCTTTCCTCCTTCGCATCTTCGGCGCACTGCCTGCGCAGCTCATTCTTTTCCTCTTGGCACTTGTTGCGCATGTCTGACTTTTGGTCTTCGCATTGCTTGTTCTGCCTTTCCTCGTTTTCGGTGCATTGCCTGCGCAGCTCCTCCTTCTCTCTCAGGCACTTATCGCCCATTTCTGTCTTTTGTTCTTGACATTCCTTTTTCAACTTTTCCTTGTCCTTCTCACATTCCTCCTTGCATTTAGCAAGAGCCTTCCTGACCTCATCCGTCATGTCGTCTTTCCCTTTGTTCTCCATGGCCAGCACTGTATCATCGTATTCCATTTCGGGGTTCGCATCCTTGGTGTAGCGGCATTCTTTGTTGTCTTTATAGACAGCCATGGTGCAACTGCGAAACACGCACCGTTGGGCACACGCTTGAGCACTTGGTTCCTCATAAGGGCCTCTGATGTCTATAGAAGCAGAGCGTTTGAAGTTCCGACAGGAGTATTCAATTACATGGCCATTGACTGTAGCCGTTCCTGACTTCTGCCCAGAGCAGCAATCACCAATTGCAGGACTACTGCCATCTGATAACGACTGGCAATTTCCGGCGGCTGCCTGGGCGATAGAGATTAGCCCAAGAGGACTTACCCCTAGCAACGAAAGGAGTAATGGTTTGAAGTGCATGGTAGGCAGAAACAGGTGGTTAGGAAGTCACCTGATGTTTGGATCTTGTATGAAAACCAGAACAAGTGATAAAGCTCGAGGATACCAAGTCGTCATTAGAGTGCAGACGATAGGTTTATGTGTTTAAGTAGGGGATTTGAAAAGGTTAGGGTCATTTCGATCGAAGAAGACTGGCATAGACGAAGCGTTCTGCTGTCTTTCATACGTCACGAGTGCAAACTAAATTCACAATCTGCTACGCTCTCCCGCATCCGGAAATTGCTTTCCTGCCTATGGTGATATTATTGTAATGTCACATCGGAAAGCATGGATCGAGGTTGCTAGCAGGTCTGAAAGCACCGGGGCTAGCCTCCATCCTAGTCGTTGACTCATGAAGATGTGTATGTACGTTGTCCAGGCAGAGATTCCACCTGAATGCGGAAAGCAAGTCCAATGCAGCAATTCCAACTTACTAGGTAAGTGAGTACGGAGTACAAGCCTGGCAGCAAAGGTAACAGTTGTAACATTCAAGCCATTTCGTAGGGCGCCGCCGACTGTAGTCGCCGTATCCAGTGGGAGGCGGCATCGAGCCACAGAGCATCACATTCCTTGACGAAAATGGGATAGCAGACAATGTAACCAAAGACACCGGAACTGCTGCTGGCGGAACTCCGTATGCAGTTACATACTCGATGGGTTGGGGAGTGAGCCAGCAGTCTGACCCATCGTATCATTCGGTGACTCCAGAATCTGACAATTTGTGGGACTGGAGATGTTCAACTACCTTCCCAATATTAATTTCCACTGCCTCAGCATTGCTCTTCTCCATCTGAGCCAGCCACAGTCGGCAATTCCATCGACCCAAGAATCATTTCAAGGTTGCGCGGCTGACAGCTGGTCGAAAAACGCCACTACGCATTCCAATCCCTAGAATAGCTCAATGCCTCTCTAAAAATGCCATTGGAGGCTAATATGGTAGACTTGAACAGATTCTTGACATCTACGTAGAGCTTTTCTTCCAAAGGTGCTCCGAGGATGGTCCCTGTAGTTACTTCGAGACGTTTCATATGCATGGGGCTCGTATAAGAGAACAACTTACTTGAATGCTGAGTATACTGGGAAAACTATCTAGCATCCCTGCAGTGGTACGACGACAAACAGGCAACATATTCTAGTTCCGGAGTGGTAACATATCATTAACTAACTAGCATTCTAGTTACATTTGATTGAAAGCGCCACAAAGCAACGTGCATCTCACAGCCTCACCCTGTGACGGTACTATCCACGTAATACACGCCTGCCCCCTTTCCTTTACCCCCGGATGGGATGAGGAAATAACATACTATTGAGCCGCACCATGAAAGCCAGATTTAATCAGCCCAACTGGCGATAGAGCTTGCAGAAATGGTCTTCGACAATACCAGCTCTTTATGGTCCAGAACTCCGCAGCTTCTCGCAGGGTATGAAACAGAGACGACCACCATAGGGAGGATAAGTGATCGCTTCGCAGCTTTCGCCATTGAACCATTCACCGAGTGAGCAATGTGCGACTTGATCACAGATGTTTTTTTTTCTGTTCCAGTACTGTCCCTGTCCACAGTTAGGGATCTTCTTGCAACCGCTTCCATCGTAATATTCATCCTCGCCACAGACTGGCCGCGACACACAAGCATTGCCGTTCCAATACTCGTCAGAATTCGGGCAAGGCACGCAGTTAACGCCATCGAAAAAGTGATGAGGATCGCGACACTTGGGTCTTTTTGCACATCCAGTGCCGGTCCAGTAGCTGTCACCGTCACAGGGGGGGTTTGGCACACATTGGTTGGCTTTGAAGTCCCAATGTTTGCCTGCACCGCAGTCTTGTGGCTTCTCGACACAGGTACGGCCATTGAACCACTCATCGTCTTCGCAGCGTGGCTTCGGCACACATCCGGTTTTCTCGAAGTAGAAGCCGTCCTGGCACTGTGGCTTTCGCACACAGTATTGACCATCGAAGAACTCATCGTCAAGACAGGGCGGAATTGGCTTGCACTTCCTTTCCCTTATGAAAAAGTAATTGCCATTACCGCAGTCTTTTTTAGCGCGACATACACGGTCTACGGTATCAAAGTACTCGTCTGGGCTGGAACAAGTAGGTAAAGCTTCACATATGTTGCCGTTGTATTCGGTGCCATCCGGGCAACATTCAGATCTTCCGGAGACTCGATCAGTTGACGGGTACATCTGGCCGATGGAATAGCACTGGCCCCGGTCTTGGGCGGCTGCCGAAAGGGTGGCACCCAAGGTGAGAAACAGATACTGAAATCGCATCCCGAGGAAGTATCGCGTAAAAATGTCAAAGTAAGAAATAGACAGTTTGGTGTACTGCTTCTAGGAGTCTTGAATTCTCATTGAGAAAGCAGTGTGTACTATTTATGCGTTCTGTCCGAGGTACTAGAACCTGCTGACCACACGCAACCAGACATAAAGTCAGTGAGAACCTAGCCCTCGCTGCTACGTTGCAGTTGTATCGTGGAAATGCAACTTATGCCGCGCTGTTTCACTTTCCCTGTCTATAGGTTATACATATCACTGTTTTCAGAAACTATATCGGACTACCACCAGCATCGATAACCGACACGGTAGCACCTCCACCTGTTGAGTACCCACTATTTGCCACGGTGTCCTAAATGGAACTCGATCCTGCCTCACGACTTACTCCAGTAGAAGATAACTCGATCCAGATTACCCCATTTCGGCGGAAAGGGTGTATCTTAGCTTAGTCGTTGACGTATGAGATTAAGTCTGGTGTATCTGAGGATGACCGCGCCAAGGTAAACCACCTCTCCGGTACGGTCCTATGTACATTACCATGATTATGAAGACAGCATGCATGCGGCTAAGACACACTGTTCGAGGAAGCGTCAGACATTCCATGGCTCCGCCTTTCAGCCAAAGCCTCCTAGTGACGAAAATCAGTAGCAGAGCAGCTTGGCTGGCAGATACACCATGTGTAGTATTTGCTGTTTCTAGATACATTTACTCCTGTTAATTTTAGGAATCCTGCAGGAAATATTAACAATGGAATACTTGCGAACTGCCGCGAGTGCATAATGCCTCACTGGGGTAGGAAAATGCATGTAGACATACCGAATATGTGGAGTCGCCGTCATGTAACACAGACATTTTTGTTCAGGTCGTCGAAGAATTTCCGTAGACCTTTTTTTTATTTTTATTTTATTTTATATATTTATTTATTTTACCTCTCGTTCTTTAGTGATTCGAGTCCAAGTCCAGGTGGATCATTATCAATGTCATATTGCCGTGAAATGCCGGACAGACATTCCGGAATTTGGGTTACAATTCAAGGGCGGTAGTAACCCTAACCTTCACCATCAAATTCCCTCAACAATTGTGCCGAATTCTAAAGTAAATATGCAAGGGGTCCGTAGTGCCCACAACACAGGCCACCTCTCCTCTTCCTCAACAATTGGAAGGAATGTTCTGCTCTCTCCGGTCACCATTAAACCAAATGGAAACAGAAGATACCTCGGGTAACCCGCTGGCCTTTACTAGGGGTTGGGTCGAACCTCTTGACATCCCGTCCCACCGGTTCGGATACGACACATTCCACGACATTCTTTCGGAAATGGAGTTATTCACCTTGCTGAACCGGGACAAATGTCCCAGTAGATCGTCCTTTGACAGTGCGGACGGTAAGACGGTATCAAGGATGAAGGTACGTCCTAGTATTCACTCCCATTCTAGCCTACACTGCAATGAACGCCTTGATGACCGGGTCAGTTTGGGGAATTTGTGCCTAAGCACCATGCTGCATAGGACATAGCTTGAATAGAGCGCTCGCCAAGTACCAGACACGCTCGGTTTGTGCTATTGATTTGGGTCTTAACAGGGGAATACTCTATAGAGAGGGCCCGTGCCGCTGGTTTTATGGAGTCGATTCCTACCATTGAAGGGTGCAAAACGGCGTTTGATTACATGGTTCAGGCGAAGTTGGTAGCATTATTTCTTTCATGCGAAAGGGATGAAGCTATTAAATTTTGTATAGGGAATGAGATTGCAACGACGCAAGGGAGTTAAGAACTTTTCAACCGGTTTTGGCCCCTATTACTCGTTGCCAGATTAGTTGTTGAAGGACTTCTCCACCAAGTCTACTAGAGTCATGTATTTTAAATAATTTTATGCAGTTGTACGTTAAAAGTTTCAAGCCAGAAAAAACAACTACTCTTTCGTGAAACTAGTTTTTGACATTGCGCTACTATCCCACGCTGGAAACAGCTTATAATTTACCTAGTTTTTTATAAATATAAAAGCTATCTCCTAATACTAGTATTAATTTAGTAAAGGATAGCACTGATCTAGTTACTATCTCTAGTCTTTATAAATACAGTCAATATATCTAGCAATATAGTGAGATCTGGTCCACGACTACCTCGAATTCGACCACCCCGGCTACCATTTTCCCTCGCAGCCATGTCGGTTTCGACAGCATCACCTCCCAGATTGAAAGGAAACTCCTCAAACGCGGCTTCCAGTTTAACGTAATGTGTGTTGGTAGGGGCTCCCTGACCTACTTTGCTCATATTGTTTCGCAAACTCTAATCGCTGAGGCTGAACATCGATGGCCAGGATTCGGCGAGCCCCGAGAGCTTTGGCGACTGCCATTGTTCTATTTACTTTGTCAGCCCAGCAGGGGAATTGTATCAAATATTGTGGGGCTTCACTTACAGGAGACCGACCGGTCCGGCCCCAAAACACGATCACATTGGCCAGGCCTTCCGTCTCTCTTTCTCCCAGAATTATAAAGCAAAACCCCAAGATACTCTTCAATATTCTGCTAGCGAAAGAGATAGAGACCGACAAATATTCCCCAAGAGAAAACCTTTGACGATTTAGAATCGAGCCGCAACCCCTGAATATGGCACCGAAACCGGACTACGTTCTTGTGCGTGACTACCTTAATAATAATCGGTAAGTAGGCAAGAGCCAGCTCATTGTACTTGAATTGCCAGCGACTAACAGAATATAGATCACTACCCGGTAAATCAGGATCAACCTCCACCATTACCTCTGCGTGGAGCTCTTCGGATATCACACCCATCCAGATATCTCTACAGCAGATCCCAACCTGAAAGCCGCAGATGTAGGGGCAGGAACAGGGTCAGCTTTTAACAAGGTAAACAAGCTGAAAAGTTACACTTTTATGGGGTTTAGGTACCCCGCTAATCTTTTCCACCTGCTGCGGCAATATTCTGTTTCATCCGGGGTTGCATCTTGGACTCCCTGCTATTTCCAACTATACTGCAAATTGACTGCGCCAGTTGATATATTGGACAGGCCGGTGGGCACCGTGATGTCGCTGAGACATCCTCTATCATAGGCAGCTTTAGACAAATACTGGTAATTAGTATATAAGCAAAATCAAAAACAGTTTGTTGGTTGTTTAATATTTACTTGCTACAAGCTTGAAGGACCATGCCTAGTTGCGTCAAACCAAGCACAACCCTAGACCGATATATAGTCAAGATATACCCTGTTGGTCTGACAACTGTATACGACCTTCACCGAATGATTATATGTACTCTATTTCAATTGTGAAGCCTGGTAAGCAAAAGAATAATACAGCCTGGATAGCAGGTTCCACCGAACTATAATAATACCATGTCATGATTTATGAAGGAATCAAAAGACTCAAGGACGCCTATTTAACAAATGGTCTTCGGAAACCAGGTACTGCTCTACTGAACAACACGAAAGCCGAAAGCCAGCGTCGTGAGGAAGATAATAATATACCACGAATACAGATAGTCGGCGGAGGATAACCTGCTGAAGTGGCACAACTATGCCTCCAAGCTATTACCCCGAGCGTTACAGTCCTGACTGTGGGCTCCTGTCGCCTGAAAGTGATGCCGCTTTTTGAGCAATTAGGTCCCCAGTGCGATCTTTATATGCTTAACAGCATATTTCCGGCTTGGGTAGAATAATAGTTTCTCCTTTCCTCTATTTTTCTTTATTTTTCTTTGTTACTTTTTGTTTTTCAAAATATTAACAGGTTTGGTAAGAATACGTTGTAGTACATATAAATCCTTCTCTAGATAGAACGTTTCATATATGGATTCGCAACATAAATATATAGATTGAAACGAGTTATATATAATCTGAAAAGCTCTGGGGATTTGATTTGTGGATCCGGTTTTTCCACTGTAGAAATATATAACCCTAAAGCGGCTGCAGAATGCGCGTATTCGAGATGACGGACGGCAAATGCTTTAAGACAGAATGAGGAGTCAGATTAGAGTTAGAGCATGAATATTCTGCTGGTGCTGGTGCCATATGGTCGCATCATGTAGATTCCTCCAGTTGAGCAGCGTACTTGGCCTTCAACTTCTCTACCACAAGAGTTCCTAGTCTCCCCACGGTCCCTGCTTTCGAAATTTCTGGAATAGCCACATCGACGTGAA
The DNA here is from genome assembly GCA_009193525.1 of Aspergillus sergii. Lineage (NCBI taxonomy): Eukaryota > Fungi > Ascomycota > Eurotiomycetes > Eurotiales > Aspergillaceae > Aspergillus > Aspergillus sergii. The sequence goes on from ML741763.1 coordinate 202,241, forward strand.
GTCGGCGCCGGGTCCAATTTCTGATTTCAATAGACATAAGTGAGTCAATTGTAATATTGTTAATCTCCTCATCAGTCATATCCTCGTGGTTGGATATATATGTGGAGATCAAACGTCCAACTTCTCCCCGTATCCTCTTCTCAACTTCGGGATTCTTTAGCGTAGCGGGATTGGCTTCCACTTCGTCCATCAGCTCCTGGAGGCTGTCGGGTTCACCATTGCTATCTGATTGTTGAAATGAGTCATAATTGGCAATAGCACGCGCACGCGCATCTAATGTTCTCCAGAAGGGAAGGTCCTGGACCTGACTGAATGACTTTGTTGGACAAAGCCCAATACCCAGACTCGCAGATTCGGGTCCTTTCTTATTGGATAACTCAGGGTGGGACCACAGAATCGCCAAATGCAAGGAGTCCATTAGCTCAGACTCCTCGATAAAGCGTATTGATATTGCTCGCATTCTCTGGACAACATGTGGCGCCTGGTTAAGAATTCCGATGCCCTCCACACAGCCAATATCCAGCACTGACGCTGGCATGCCGTTAGTATGGCGGTATTGAACAAAGGCATCTAAGAATGTGCTTGCTGCAGCATAGTTTGCCTGGCCTGGGTTGCCGACTTGGCCAGACATTGAGCTGAAGACCACAAAAAAGTCCAATGCGACGTTTTGCAATACGGAATGCAGGTTCCACGTGCCTACAATCTTTACCCTGTTCGGTACTGTCCACTGATCATGGGACATCTCAAGGTACAAATGGTCCTATTGAGTTTGTGCACATAAATTAGCGGGTCATAATCCACATGGCGCAACCGATGTGTGGCTTACACTGAGGGCCAAGGATAGGTTGATAACACCGCCAATGGGTCTAGCGCAACCCTCCACTACCCTTTGGACATCTGGTAGATGTGTAACATCTCCACTCACAGTATGGACATGACATCCAATAGCATCCAGCTCCCGAATGAACATTTGGTGGTCATCGGATTGACCTGCCGAACGAGAAAATATTACAAGGCTTCGAGCGCCGTGACAAGCCATCCAGCGGGCGACTGCTTGGCCTATCCCACCCAAGCCACCAACAAGCAGGTAGGACACGTCGGGGTTGAATACTATGGCCTTTTTATCCTTTACCTGTGGGAGGTCACCAGGTGACTCGGGCATCTTTACGAGGATCTTCCCCATATGTACCCCCTGCTGCATGTATCGGAAGGCACCAATGATATCACTCGCTTCGAAGATAGTTCTTGGTTGAATTGGGCTTATTTGACGTTTCTCAACCATCTCCAAAAATCTCTCAAATATAACACTGATTCATGTTAGTCCAAGGTTTGGTGGCTGGGAAGTGGTAAATATACTCATTGAATTCATCCGGACATTCTTCGAGGAATTGATTCAGGTCTACCCCAAAAAATGCCCTATTGGACTTGAAAAGATCCATGGAGAGCATACCATGTCCAAGGAAGTCTCGTTTGCCGAGCTCAAGCATCTTGCCGCAAGGTGCCACACATCTCCAGGATGTATGAAGAAGATTTCCTCCCAAGGAATTTAAAACCACGTCCGCACCCCTATTGCCCGTGCAGCGCATAAGGTCCTGGAGAAACGAAGCATCCCTTGAATTGAATATATGGTCCCTGGGTATGCCGTACGTATCCATGAGGTGCTGTGCTTTGTTCCCGTTCCCTACAGTAGCGTATATCTGTGAAACCTTTAGCAGGGTCCGGGGAAGAAGATAGATGTATGCGTACATTTGCCCCCACCATCTGGCATATTTGAATGGCAGCAAGGCCAACGCCTCCAGTCGCAGAATGGATGAGAACGGACTGTCCAATTATTAAGGTTAGGTAACATCGATGGAAGGTAGCGGGCGTACCTGGTTCTTCTTTAACCTGGCTAGATGTAGTAGAGCATAGATCGTTGTCGCGAAGACTGCAGGCATCGTGGCAGCATCTTCTAAGGAAAGGCACTCAGGAACCTTCAGGCACATTCTAGCAGGTATTACCCTTCGTGTCTGTAAAGAGCCAGAGGCGACGAAGAGAACTCTGTCCCCATTGTGAATATGTTGGACGTCGCTTCCTGTTTGGACAACCACACCACTTCCTTCAATTCCCAGGTCTTCAACCAGCCCCAGTACTCCCATTGAGACCATTATGTCCTACATAGTTAGCTTTCTCAAGAACTAAAAAATTGCACAAGTCCTCCACCTACCTTAAAATTTAGCGCGGCGAACTTAACGTCGACAATAACTTCGTCCTTCCCGGCTGTGGGAAGATCAACAGACTTCCAGTACATTGTATCAAGGACACCGCAACTAGTCATTGAAAGTTTCTTTGGGCTCTTATCACTCGACATATGACATAATTCAGTTGCGAGGTTTGTCCAATGGAATCTGGCTATATTGATCTTCCCATCCTGTAGAATATATTCACTGTCAGGAATGATATGACAATCTTTATGACGTTCAACCTGTTTGTAGACTGGTATGATGCTGTCAGATGCCAATGAGCTGTAAGAATCAACTTCCAGGGTGTTGAGATTCAACTCTAACTCCCTTCTCAAAGTCCGAGCCAATCCAATAACAAGGCTATAACGAGGGTCATGGCAAACTGTTTGACATGTTGATGTAACCCAAAGCATAGTTGCTTCCCGGTTCTCTCCTAAGTATCTCTTGAGACGTTCATGTTGCTCAGCGGAGATATCATGTAGAAAGGGCCCAGGTCGGTCTAAGAGGAAAACAATCCCCGAGGTAGCAGGACAGGTCACCTCATCAAATGCCATCCAGCGCACTGTGTAACCAGCGGCGACGAAGTTTTGCGCAACACTGTTCTCCCATTCTCCGATCTCAGCGCGATGAACAATAGTAACATCGGTTGCTTGAGGGGGGTGACATGGGTTCCGTGACAGTATGTTCACCATAAGTCTGCTCATTCCTTCGTCATCAAACTCTGCTGCATCAACGCCTGTGAAGCCTGCCTTGAGAAGTTCAGTGTTCCACTCCGCTGGAGATATGTAGGGCCTTGCACCGCGACCATCCTTTTCACCTATCCACCAACCGGGAAGCACGCCCTAGATATGTCATTAATGGAACCGTTTGGGGCAGTTGGACTGAGCATACCATTATGAAATCAAATATCGGCAGCTCTTTGGTCGGTTAGTCTTTACACATCAAAATGAGTGGAGGATATACTTGCCTGGCCAGAGTTCCTGAAGGATTAATCGACCACCAGGAGCAAGGAGCTTCCGCACATTCTGCAAAGTGGTATTGAGGAACTCTGTTGCATGGATGACCTGGCGCAGATTGTCAGCGTGTTGTCATTATCTCCGGTATGGGATCTATACATTGGAAGCAACGATAACATCAAATGACCCGCATTCGAAGCCTTGTAGAGCTGGATCCTTGCTTATGTCCAGCACGCGATATTCCATGTTTTTTCGGTCCTTGTATTTCTCTTTTGCGCTATGCAAAAAGCCAGGAGAGATATCCGAAAATACGTAGCTCCCATACATTGGCACTCCATCAGGGGAGCGCAGATGATCTAATAAGACTGTAGTACTTCCTCCTGTACCAGCCCCAATTTCCAATATTTTGGCCCGGGGATTGGAGTGCATCAGTAAATTGAGTAGCTCATGCCAACACCCCCACAAGGATGGTTGGTAATACAGATCCGCCAGCCCATCCTCATCCACCAGAACGTGCAGGGGAGATTCCGAACCAACAATAATGTCACTGATGTGCAACAAAACTGTTTTGACCATGCTAATCATTGCTAGACTGTCTGGGTCCTGCGTCCGGACTTTTTCTGAAAGCTCATCAATAAGACACATCCTTTGTTGGGTGTCCAATTCAAGGAATCTTCGTGCATGCGGAGGCGCCGGGGGAAGACAGTTTCGAATATGCTCCGCCCACCCCGCGATGAAGTCTTTATATTTACGGAGATGTTCGGTGGCTGGAACCTTATCCTTGATACGATAGTGGGCTTCTGATAAGGTGCAGAGAATCATATCTGCGTATAGGTCTCCATCCCTTCCTACGGGCCGGAACGAGAGAAGCTCTTTCGGCGGTAGAAGATCCAAGTCCGGTGCCCACTTAGTGTGGGTTACCAGCGGGAAGCCATGTTGGGAAGTCTCCCCACTATCAGTGAGAGAGAAAAATGCTGCACCTTCAATAGACAATATGGGAGACTCTCCGGACACCAATATGGAGTTCCCTGTTGCTATATTTGTGGATGTTTGGTGTGCATCAGCCTTGACAGCAAGTTTCCCGTTCCCGGAGCTGACGCAGATCAGTTCAAAAAATGAAGGCACGGCCAATTGGTCAAGCACAGCCGCCATACCCGAACACATCGCCACACTCATGATTTGTAGACATTGGTCAATTATGTTCGGGTGTAGCGTATAGTGGCTTTCATGCGCGGTATGATCTTCAATCATTGTTGCTGTTGCAATCTTCTGCTTAGGGTCTGATGTTATGTCTTGTAGACCCTTGAAACGCTGCCCATATCGTAGGCCATGTGTTGCCATAAGTCGGTACCACGTCTCGGAACACACTTTGCGACTCAATGGGGAGATCTTCTTGGATTCCATATCTTTTCCAAAGCTAGCGCAAGCTTGTCCCTGGCAATGCTTGACCCAGTCCTCCCCGTCGTACGCAGAAATAGTGAACTCATACCAGTGTGAATCAAGGAAGTCTGATACCTTTACAGGCCTTAGACTGGTAACAACCTCGACCGTATGGCCCTCTGCCAGAAGCATAGGAGCCTTTAAAAGAACGTGGTGCAGGGAATAACTTTCAGAGCCGTCAATCTGGCGGATCGCTTCACCTATCATGGCTACGAAACCAGCCGCTGGGAAAACAATCTTTTTAGCGAGCTCGTGGTCGAATAGCCAAGGAACATCATCAGGCCGAAGAAGATTTGACCACATAGGCTCTAGGTCAGTAGCCCCGAACATTCTAGAGCCGAGAAGCTCATGATGGGGAAATGCACGAAATCTCCAATTATGTACCAGACGACTTTCGTTAAGTAGTTTTGCTCGATGGTCCCACGGATATGGTGGTACGCTTGTCAATACCCGACCTTGGCCTACAAGACCTTGGAGATCAACTGTTGGAACACCGTGGGCCCATAAACATCCCATGGCTTCCATTAAGCAGACGTTTGCTTTTCGTTTCCTTATTAGTGTGGGGACGTAGGTGGCTTTGGATATGTTCCCCGTCTGCATGATTTGACGGATAGGTCCTGATAAGGCAGAATGCGCTCCAATCTCCACAAACACTTGTCCTGACTGCTGTTCATGTTGTAGAATTGCTTCCATAGCTTGGCGGAATAGCACAGGGGACTCCAAGTTTTGACGCCAGTACTTGGCCGATAGATCGTCCGGACCTTTGAGCAACGAACCCGTAACTGTGGACCAGAAAGGCACCATGTTGCTGTTTGTCTGGATGTGTGACTTGATGGTTTCTTCGTAAAAGGCTCCGACCTCCTCCATATGACCTATGAAGACACCAATGAATATTAGCATGCATTGACGGGCCTAGACATGTTCATGGCTTCAAGATACTGACCGGAATGATATGCTTTGTCAACCCGCAACTGGCGACAGAATATGTCCGGATTGTCAGACTGAATTTTGCCAATGACTTCGCCAACCTTCTCACTATCCCCTGATATTGTGGTGCTTTGGGGACTATTTTCGCAAGCTATCCCAACACCTTCAACGAGATATCGCTTAACTTCTTCAGCCATAAGGCCAATAGCTGCCATAGCTCCTGCTCGGGCCATTTTTACTGCTTGCCCACGATAATATGCCACGACAATAGCTGATTCAAGCGACATTGTCCCAGCGGCATATGCAGCCGCAATTTCGCCACTTGAGTGGCCTATCACCGCATCGGGCTTTGCACCCCAACGTGCAAGAAGATTGACAATTCCAATCTGGACCGCTGTACAGAGTGTTTGGGATAGTTCTGCTTCATGTATTCTGCAGCAGTCCTCGCCTGCTACGAGCTCATCTACACGACCACATTTGGTCAGTAAGAGCTTCAAATCCTCGATATCTAGAAATGAAAACATACCTTCTATGCTCCAGTCCGGTGGCTGTTCCAAACCATGGATCACCCTATCCATCCTTTGTATGTCCTGCTGAAACATGGGGAAGCTTTCCAGAAGCCCTTTGCCCATGGTAGGCCATTGGCAACCTTGTCCTGTAAACACGAATGTCAACTGGGTTGAATCGAATTGACGTGCCGTCCGTTCGCTTTTGGTAATGGTGCCATCTGCCTCTCCAACAAAAAAGGTGCGGTATTGCAAGTGCTCCCGTTTTATCGCAAGGGTATACGCCAGGTCTTGGAATCCTGGGACTGTTTGCTTAGCATATCCTGTCAAGTCATTCACACGCTGACTTAGCGACGTTGGACTTGCAGCAGACACTAGGAAAAGAAACGATTGGGAATTCTCTTGTTGGGATGGTGTCCAATCTTCCACCAGCCCGTATGATGCAGCAGAGTCCAAGATTGCCTACATACCCCATTAACGTAAGCTTCCCCTAGATGTAGCTTCCTAGTTCAACTCACATGCGCATTGGAACCACCGATGCCAAAGCAGTTAACGCTAACTCTTGGATGCCTGTCCTGTGGCCAAGGAATTGGCTCGAGCGGGACTTGGAGCATGGCTTCCTTGAATGGTACTATATCGGATAGTCAATTAGCAAGACACTTAACTGGAGGCACCGTGCTGGAAACTCACCTTTAGGATTTGGTTCCTTGAAATGGATATTAGGTGGTATCACATTCTTTTCAAGGGCCAAAACTGCTTTGATGATACCGGTGATGCCCGAAGCACCCTCTGAATGACCGAAATTTGGTTTTGCCTGGGAGGTTTTAGTGACTGCTAGACTATAGACACACCCTCAGAATTATAACACCGACCGCTCCAATATAGACACCTTTCTCTTTAAACAGATCTGCAACAACTGACAATTCTGCTGTATCACCAACAACGGTCCCGGATCCATGACACTCGAAAAAGGCTGTATCAGTTATCTCGCTGATACCAGCCTTTTGGTATGCCTTCTTAATTAATTGCTTTTGGGTTGGTGCTCCAGGTGTCGTGATACCCACTGTCCGACCATCGCAGTTCGTGGCAGATGATCGGATAACCGCTCGTACTCTGTCGCCAGCTGCTATCGCGTCTTTCAGTGGCTTTAGATAAACCGCATTGATTGCTTCGCCGCGTCCATAGCCATCGGCTACAGCATCAAACGTTTTACAGATCCCGTCGGGAGAGAGGACCATATTCTCCGACATAGTCGTCGTCATCGTAGGGCTCAAAATCAGACTGGTGCCGGCCACGATTGCTGAGGAACAATCACCGGTGCTGATGGCCCGGCAAGCTTCATGCAGTCCTACCAGTGACGATGAGCAGCCAGTTTGAACGGTCATACTACGCAATGTTAACATGGGTAAACGTAGCCAAAAAGGTCTGTCTTCCGGGGTCTCTAACCTTGGCCCTGTGAGGTCATATTCGTATGAGATACGGTTTGCGAGAGCATAATCACCAGCCCCTAAAGCATGTAGTCGGTCAGTGTACTGGATATTCTTGGCGCATAGATCCATCCAGTCCTCCCCGAAAACCCCCACCCAGCACCCAATATCCCTGCCCTTCCAGTTTACCTGTCCTGCGTTTTCCATGCATTCCCACACCACCTCAAGGAGAAGTCTTTGCTGAGGATCAAGTCGACTTGCTTCATAGTTGGTTATACCGAAGAAGCCAGTATCGAACTCAGTCGGATCTTCCTGTAAGAAATACCCTTTCTTTGTTCGAATGGCATTCGGTTTCGCCTGCTGATAGAAGGAATCCACATTATACCGTGTTTCCGGGACCTTAGAGACAGCGTCTTGCTTGTTCATTAGGAATTCCCAAAATTGATCTTCCGACCGCACCCCTCCCGGCAGTCTCATTGCCATGCCTACCACGGCGATCGGCTCGCAGGGCTTTGTATCCCGACAAAAGCTTCTCTCGGCTGTTGCCTCATTATTCTTGCTTTCCGGGGTTTCGGGCAACCTAGCGGCCGCGACATTGTTCATGATGCTGCTCAGCTGCGAGTCAAGCTCCACCTTTGTCAGTATTTGCTCACTGTGTCTTTAGATGTATGTCAGGTGCGAACTCACCACGCTATCGGGCTTTGACTCCATGGCCGACATATCGACAGACGTGGCTGACATCCTGAAACAGTTGAGATTGATCTTGTCGCCAAAGTACAGAAGTAGGAGCCTGTGATATTTGAGGACTTGAATGAGAAGAGTACCACCAGCAACGTATGGAATGACACGCGTGTCTATAGTAACTACAAAGTCACGTTCCTGGCTTGGGTCTTTTATTTCTTAACTGTGTCATTCCTGCAGGTATGGGTACAAACAACTACTACTACACCGCCATTCCCTTCCTACAGAAATACCACAGGTACATGCATACATACATGCATACATACAGACGTATCACATTGCGGAAGTGTCATTGTAAGCTTGGTATTCTCTTGCTTTTCAGACTGGTGGCGTTACCATACCATTGGCCATGCAATATCTTTTTGTGTTTTTGTTTTTTTTTGTCCTTAGAAAAAAGAAAATCATAATGCTCAAAAATCTTTGCAGAAAAGTAGCTCACCCACTAGACTTTAGCTCGTGTAGGTAGTCCCACCAAATTGGAGCCCTGGGCAGAAAAGAAACTCATTATGAGGCATCAGTACTAAGCCCCACTCACATTGATACCTCACATTCCGAGTTATTCAGGAGAATGGCAGCCGGCTACCTAGCGGTAAAGGAGGATATACTCCAGAGTACATAGGCTTGAATAATTCACGACAAACGCTTGGTATTCAGATCTAACATAGAGCCTAATGTTGTCCTTCCCTACTAGTCATAACCTAGGTGTCGGATGCGTCCCCACACCAACACAGCTTCAATTTGAACAATAAGACTGTTCGGTCAGGCGACTTTCATCTCCAATGTGTAGCCATGAAGGTGCGCAGGTCGGCTCGTACGGGAAGTAGGTTAGCTAGCACACCTCACGGTATTGATCAGCCAAAACCAATTTGACATGTCAGGAGAGAGAGACGGATAGCTTCCTGCAGATGTCGAAGTGACACATATAACCCCTTTTGTACAACAACAAACCCAGTGGCGACAGGTTTATGAATGCAGCCAAATATGCAAATGGAATTAGTGGTGCAGGCTTGCATAGAAATGTGGAGATATAACCGTCTAGTGATTTGGCCGAAGAATTTGTGAGGAAGATCATCGTCCAAAACAAGGATAACCGTGAAATATCATACAGGGCAACGATCTGCGCGATATAGTATGACTTCTCGCTGTTCGTTAGCTGCTGGGATCCTTGTTGTCCGAGCCATTCACCGCATGGAAGAGTTATACGTTATTGAGAAGACAGCAATATATACCACCATGGCTATTCTTGCAGACAAAGTTCTTTACTTGCATATCGTATGGGCCCAGCTAGTACAAAAGTATCCGCCCAGGACACTTGAACTCATGGGAAGTGTCTTCACACAGATCACCATGTTTTGGTCTCTATCCCTTTTTTTTCTACTACTGGATTCGTTCGGCCCATCCTATGTCAAGCGGTACAAAATACAAAGGTCCTCTCGGCAACCCCGTCGAACACTTCTCTGGCAGGCCGCTCTCATGGCTGCCCTAAATCAGGCATTCACGATCCTATTACACCTGGGTCAGCTTTTCATCGTTCGCCCACTGGTCCCTCAGATCAACGGCTTACGAGTGGAACCCAAGCTGCCATCGGCGGCTGAGATCATGCATGATATTTTGTGGTGTACACTGGGCCGCGAAGCTCTGTTTTACTATGGCCACCGTGCCTTACACTGGCCTTGGCTGTACAGGCGGTTCCATAAACAGCACCATCTTTTTAATACTCCCGTGGCTGTCGCTTCGCTTTATTGTCACCCCGTCGAACACGTGGTCTCCAATTTATTACCTGTTGCTATTCCTGCATATATTCTGAGGATCCATATCGTCACATTCTGGTTGTTCTCTTGCGAGGTCATCGCCCAAGCCTCCTTGGCACATTGTGGATACAGCTTTTTTGACTTGAGCTTCGCTGGTTGGAAGCCAGAGGTTCATGATTTGCATCACGAGAAGTTCAACGTCAACTATGGATTGATAGGTCTCTTGGATGCTATTCATGGAACGAGAGACACTGGAAGGAGGCCTTTATGGGTGGGGGCTTCGGACAGACAGGGTGAAGGTCTGTCAAAAGTGAAACGGTAGAGAATGCCCCAGCGTGGGATAGGTTTAGCATAGCAGACTTGGAAGCCCGTTATCAATGCAGTTCAACAGTTCGGAACGCGTCACACAGGTACATGCAGTAGTTGTACATTAAAAAGTCTAACCTCATTTTAAACGCTACGAAAGATAACAGCTACCAAGCCCCAACCTATGGTGTTTTCCATAGTATTGTACAGACCTTTCGAGCAGATGGCGTTTTACAGCCCCTTGGAGCACACTAGAGTGTAATTGGTACATATTCTAACAGCCCAAATGCCTTCTCAGGCGTGAAAAAGTTTGAGTGGCCAACAGTCTTTAGTTACCAACATACCAACGCACAAACAAGCTATCTTCAGTGGACCTCATCTGAGCACGACTTGCATCAAGCCTTCCTCATCATGCCACCCCATAATTAGGCGGACGATTGATTTCAGACAAATACCGAGATTGCGTCGTCAAATGAGTTTGCAAGGCTATCAATGGGGCCCTGGATACTTGTATGGTTCTCTACAGGTATCTTCGCCTTCGTCGCCTTCTCGTACGCGGTTCTGTCAGCAGCAAAATTTCGCAGAAGCCCGGTTGCGAACATGCGGACTCCCATGGAATCTATGGAGTCGATCTAATATGCAGAGACAATTGTTAGCCACGGCCAGGCGCATGAGGGTTGCGATGCTCTCGTACCTTTGCCGGGACAGCCTTCAGGGCATCATCAATTGTCTTCCGGACTGTGTGGTAGTTCTCCAAAATGTCGGGCACATCGTCATATGACAGCGGGTCCGCATCCTCGAAAGCTTTTCTTGAGAGCTCAGCTGCTTTTGTAGTCTCAAAGAGATCCCTCGCTAGTAATAGACCCTTGATAAAACTGCCATCGAATTCTTCTAGCGATTGCCGTGCGAGATGAGTCTTCTCGTTAAGATTCTGCATCCCCTGGATGATCGTGGGTGCATCCTTAGCTTCCAAGAGGGAGCCGAAATTTCCCATCATCCCCAACAGTAGAATGAGAGTCGCGGAAAACCTTGGACGCATCTTTGCACCGTCTTTCGAAGCCCTTGCATTCGCTTCAGACTGCCAAAATTACTAGGAGTGTGGGATGATTCCAGTATTTCTAACAACTTTTCTCCTGAAATCTCGTTATGCAACTGCAGAATGGTCACGGGAATGTGGATCAAGACACGGTAAGTCCTTGCCGATTCCGTAGCTAATAAGTAACCAACAGCATTTTGCCAGATGAATGGACCTGTAGCAATAATCGACACGCGTGTGGCAATTGTTGACCACCGAATTTCCTTTCCTTAATTTGTTTCGATGATCAAAGACACCAGCCAACAGTTCCATCATGGTCATCTGATAATGTTCATACGTTATGGGTTCAAGGTTAGAGAATGCAGCATGTCAAAATTTCCATTGGGAGCACTATAGAAACACTGGTGGGTAAATTATTGGGAGTCCCTTGCACATTTCACGACCCATTCTTTGCAAATCGTTGCCATGCAGGGCGCATCCTAGTCTCGATTGTAATGATCATCCACCGGTTCACTCCCAATACATGGGAGCTTCATGAATTCCCAGTACCTCACCAGGAAGTAAGGGGTAGACCGCATGCACAAACCAGCAGGTCAATCGCTATTTGTACATACCCTTTTGGATTTGTCACTTGCATTATCTAGGGCACGTCAGAAGTGTACTACGTACTAGGCTTGGCGGTATTGGGCTTGGTATCACCATGTAAGGCACATTTTATATCTTTTCATGCAACGAAACCAGCGAACTGGTATTGAAATATCACCACATTTCAAAACCCATAAAATGGCTTCTAAGGACAGACTCAGCAATTCAGATTACTTCCCGGTAATCATTATAGGTGCCGGCCTATCCGGGATTGCCGCAGGGTGCCAACTGAAAACAAAGCTTGGCCTGGGCCGTTTTCGTATATATGACCGGAACGATGGAATTGGGGTGCGTTCGCATTCTTGCTCTCTGTGGATGAGGATTGACAGTATTCTAGGGGACATGGTGGATTCATCGGTATCCAGGTGTAGCATGCGATGTGTCAGTACACGAACCTCCCCTATATTCCACGACTGCTGTTCACAGTGTCTCCTAGCCCTGCAAGCTTGTACTCTTATTCCTTCGCGCAAAACCCTTCATGGTCAACTCTCAAGCCTTCGGGGGAGGAGATTGCGGCATACATACAGGCAACCTCTGATAAATTCGGGCTTTCGTCTCATATTCAGCTGAATACCGAGGTTAGCAGTCTGATATGGGATGAGCAGAAGGAAGAATGGGAAGTATCTTTACATCAGATACCATCGGCCGATGGAAAGTCAGCAAATTGTTCCGCACTGAGGTCCAAGTGCTCTGTGCGAGCCAAGATAGTCATCAGTGCCACAGGGAAGTTCGCCGTCCCTCAGACAGACTCCATCCGCGTTCCAGGTATTGAAACCTTTACGGGAAGCGTATTGCACACCGCAAGATGGGATGCCAATGTCAACCTCCAGGATAAACATGTTGTGGTTATTGGGGCTGGCTGCAGCGCAGCCCAATTGGTCCCAGCTCTTCTTCACCAATATAACGTTCGCTCCGTTACACAACTGGTAAGAACGGCTCCCTGGGTATCTCCAAACCTTCTTTCTTCCCGGCAGCTGCGTGCATGGGAGACATACACGCCGTGGCTAATGCGGAAGATCCCTGGCCTGTCGCAGGCTGTTCGCCTGGTTATGTTTTTAATAGCTGAACTTTCATTCTTTCGAATATTCAAAGCTGGAAAACACTATAGTCGCGAGAGGTATGAATATAAGCTTCGACGTTATATGGAGCGCAATAGCCCCAGTCAATATCGCGAAATACTCACTCCCCGTTATGAGCTGGGGTGTAAAAGGCTTGTCCATGATGCAGGGTGGTTCAAAGCGCTCTGGGATCCTAGACTGCATATCACGGACCTTCGGCTTGCCAGGGTCGAAAAGAGCGCGGTAACGCTAACCGACATGAGGGGCGATTATCAATTTGCACATTCACATGAGAGCAAAATACCAGCAGATGTAATTATCATGGCAACAGGATACGACACCTCCTCCCTACTACACAATATACACGTCATCGGCAGTGGAAGTGCTACGCTTCATGACTACTGGACATCCGAAGGGATTCAGGCATACCAGGGGTTGGCGGTCCCTGGATTCAAGAACCTGTTTCTGCTACTGGGGCCTAACTCATCGAGTGGTCATACAAGCGTTATGATTGGGGTGGAAAATTCCATCTTCTATATTTTGAAACTTATTAAGCCAATTCTCGACTCCGAAGTGAGCTGTTGGGATATCAAGAAGGAATCGAGCAGAGTATGGACAGAGAGCGTCCAAAAGGCATCTCAAGAGAGCGTGTGGGTAACTGGCAGATGTCACAGCTGGTATGTTGACGATAAAGGGTGGAATAGCGCTGTATACCCGTGCGTACGGACCTGAATTGCTGCATCTATTATCACCTTAATTAACAAGGCCACAGATATTCCATGCTCTATAACACTTATCGCGCTATGTTCCCTTACTGGGATGACTGGATACCACGGTATACAAACAAAGGCATTGATAAGCAACATCAAAGAAGGATGCTTGGATCTGGTATTTATATTGCTCTACCTATATTGCTTATCGCACTTATGGGTTTGTATAAGTTGATGAACTGAAAAAATATTTTCCATCATGCAATTCCTCCGTGGTCGTAGTGTCTGTAATGCAATTTATTCAGAATAGCATTCCCTCTTTATATCTAGATACGTGAGTATTGTACCAAAATGTCGAACCTTAACCCAGGAAAGGCAAGCATATCTATTGCGCCATTTAGACCTTTGCTAGGTTCTTAACCAGAGTTGAATGGTGTCCCCGAAGAGCTCCTCTTCCCCGCTGCTATATCGTGGATGGGTATATTCTTACAACTGGGAAATTCTTCACCCTTGGGGCTCAGAATGGCATTCAAAAAGATTACATCTAGAGCTACAAAGCTGTTTATGTGCCTTCTGTATCCCTTGCACCCGCCTTCGTCTGTGGGTCGTTCATTTTCCGAGCGTGGTGAGGGTCGAAGCTCACGATGAGGAATAGGTAAGATGGTACCACTCTACATACGATATCAGAAACAAGCTATACTGGCTTAGATCTACAAGAGAAACAATAGTGTAATTGTGCAACATTCTCAATATAGAATGTGCATAGGGCTGGTCTTCGGTGAAAAGGCTCTTACACAGCAAGATAGAAATGAGAGGTGGCCAGATCTTGAAGGCTGCATTCCTTCAGAAAGTCCTCCCATGTGCTCGGCCTGACGTCCGGATACTTCATGTTATCGACTTTGGGCCCAACGAAGGTGTCTCCAATAATTCCAGTAATAGTGCCTATTATTCGAGGGTGATGCAGCTTTGTCGCATTTGTCGAGTTCCTTCACGAAGTATACCAGTCCCTCTCTGCACACGATTTTCTGGGCAGAAGATCAACCACAACTGGTCCTTATGTTGGATGCTAATATCTACTGTGAAGAGACTTCTGAAGTATTGGCTTCTGTGTCCAACGGTTTCGGTTAACTTGCTACTCCGAAGTAGGGCGCACTTTTCTTTACTGGAGAACTGGTTATATACAAGGCCTTTGGGTTAATATCAGGGAATTTAAATACATGTAGGTCATTACGAGTAGTATATCACAGGTACTGATTGCTTCAGTACCGCCTGGATAAGATACATCACCACGCCAGGCTCGTCGGGGCCCATCCTCTTCAACCGGCCAATATCGACGTGCAAGCTGCTTGGGAGCTGCTTCTGTCACTGGATCTATTTTCTAATTCTTTTAAAACTGATATCGCTGCTGAGTTCTGCCAGATCGCTTCTGTAGGATCTGTATAAACTATTGTTGTCTCTGGGCCTGGTTTGTCTCTGTACATATTCTATATAGATAGACTAGACTCAGACTTCGGTCTATATCTCTCGGAGAGAGCTTTTTAGCAGCTTGCTTAGCTGCTTAATCAGTCTTCTTGTTTGCTAGTACTCTCTAATAGTCTGGGACCCATTGAATAGTAATCAGATATTCTTGATTTATTAGTCTTTGAACTATATTCTGGGTGACTATACTAGAAAGGGGCCGGTTAACCCCTTCTATATATATAATATAACTGTTTACTAAAAGTACTAGAAGAGACTAAAAGTAATAGATAGAGAAGATAGAAAGGCAGCGGCTAGGGGAGTAACGGGCAGTTTTAGTTATATTTAAAAGTTTTTTAATTTTACACTATCTTCTGTGGGATATATAGCGTTTATACTTAGATTCTAGGCTCCCGCGCACTTGTATAGCTAGACGTTCAGTCGCTAGGCTCTACCAGGTTAATAGAATCTTGGTTGATTGATTGATTGAGCCTGAAGCTAAACGATACAGAGGGGATCGGACCATCACAAGCATTATAAGAAGTCAGAATTAGAGGGCCACTTTGATAAGACATGCAGTCCTCGAAAATTCAAACTCTGTCCCCCAGAGCAGATGTACGGTCAACCACCCGTTCTGTCGGAGATATAATGGGTTGCAAAGAAGGTATCATTGCCGGCCAGCATTCTGAGACGATCCAGATCCTCGGCGCTCCAGCTTTCGTCCATATCACGGTACGTGAACTTTGGCCCGCATGCGGTTATATGCCCCAGATAATTTCGATGATCTTCAATCTCAAAGCTAAATCCTGTTTGGCGTGTGCCATTGCATGATAGATTCTCCAGCCCACGGCATACCTTGATGGTATCGGTGCCATTCAGGGATAAACCTGAAACCCAGTACTCAGGCCAGATATGTCTATAACCAAGATCATAGATCCCGAATAGGCTCATTGGGGGTAGTGATGGCACCGGGTCATATCCATGAGTTATCCGGGCTGTTAATCCATGCTGGGCTGAGACGAACTCAGCAAACCGTGCGTCTCCGACACGTGGTGAGCCATATGAGTATATATCGCAGGGTATCTGCACCGTGCGAAGATAAGCACCAGCGATCGTGGCAATGGCCGCACCTAGAGAGTGGCCGGTAACGACCACTTGATAGTCATTATGTATCTCTCTAGCCCGGGTGAGTGCGTCCATAACGTCAGGTTTCAAGAGCTGCCAGGATCTATAAAACCCGGAGTGTATCCCACAAGAGCAGATGTCGTTACCACTTTGAGGCTTGTCTGATCCGAACAGTTTGTCCCAGAACCCCCTTGGTCCAGGCTCATCTATCTTCCAGAATTGGAAGTTCTTGATCCAGTTCCTCACGGAGTTGCTGCCGCGAAACGATACGATAAGAAGTCGATGAGTGTCGTCCACAGCAACGAAGCCGCGGATGTCCTCCTCGTTGAACTCCGCTATTGTCTGGGCATTAGCAGCTTCGACGAGGGGACAAACCCCTTCAATGCAACGTATGCTGCCGAGGATACCGTCGTCGTTGTTATGATCGCAGTAGGCGGCAGCAGAGTATTGCGCCAATAGTTGAAATTTGGCCAGATGGTCATCTGGCATAGCTTCAAACTCACGATCGTTAGCGGACAAAGACTACAATAAGATGACCTGTCTGATACATACACCTGGGTGCCACAAAGTGGCACTGGGCCAGTATCGCTGAGCCTAGCAGCTGAAATACCAGAAGAACTGGTACTATACTCAATACACTCAACATCATCACTACTGTGACACTATACAGAGCAACGGCTATTCATGTATCTTACGTATCATGGACAACAGGCTTAAGGCTAAATACTATACTCGAACTCCAGAGACAGATGCCTGCCTTTGTGTGCCGAAGTGTCACTCGGCGGATACATAGCGTCAGGGGTATTTTGATGCCCTAACTAGCTCATCCTGCAGGAAGGATATCTTGGACAAAGGAACAACACGATATGGGGCATTCTGAGCTTTGGCAGAAAGCCACCTTTACAAGGGACCTGTGGATCGCATCTATATCCCCATATAAATGATCTCTATGTTTGTAGGAAATCCCTGATGCCTGAGGCATATAATGATATATCTTTCTGCGCCTTCCGGTAGGGCGTCCCTTTCCTACTCTCGGGGGCACGTCTCTAACAGATGACCTCCATTGCTTGATTCCTAAAAGTTTTCCTTGAATGCATTATTCTGGCATTTCTAATATCCATAGGTTGCTTCCTCCAGCTTCGTTTTCGTTTCACTGCCCATTTTCTCCTTAGCGAGCCAAACGCTGCAGAGAAAGGCCCACTTTAACCAGGGGAAGGAATACCAAAAGTGTCTAACGGTTCTATTGGAATCTAAATTGTTCGACTGATCCTTCGGGCGCCATGTGGCGCTCGCCAATCTTTCCCCATTTCATTTGGCTTGACAGTTACTGTAGCGATATCGGGTCCCTTAGTACCGACCTTCCTGATCTCCCCGGAGGTCAGAAGGTTAGTACAGGCCTCACCGATGTTGCAAAGCTACCACGAGAAGGATTTATGGTTCATAGTGGATGCAGGCATCAGAGGGGAGACAATTGACCGAACAAATTGGTATGATGCCGTATTTCCGGCAGTAACTACCAAGGTCTGACCGGGTATCTACGTTGTACTAGGCCATATCGAGGCCAAGCTTCATTCGCCAGGGGGATATTCCACTGCCGCAATCATGATGTTTCATCGGTTGTGGACTTATAGTGTTAGTCAATTCGGGTCTGGTAGCTGTATGTTTCTTTCCATTTATATCTATGTCGATCGCTAAGGAGAATAAGCGAAACCACTACTCTAGCGCCGGAAAATTCTCCGCTGCATAGTACGTGTGACTAAATGAGCGTTGCTATAAATACAACCTCACATTGGGCCAGGCCCTCGCTAAGCCCGTTGGGACAGGAATTGAACAAATTATACAGATGCACTTTTCCCAACACATTTTCAGATAAGGAGGTCCATGAGGCGCATAGGTATAGAAGTTGGGGAGGCAAAGAAGTCCCGTATTGGACGCGATACCCTGTTTCATCGTCGGCATGCAAAGCCAATAGAATCCTCCGATAATTGACTTTCAGTAAGGTAGCACTAGTCTAAGGTTAGTTTCACCATGTCACTATCTTAACTATTTTGAGATACGCATAGGGGATGTGTATTCTGACATACGATGAATATGGCGGCCCAAAAAAACGGTGAGCATTGGTGTAACTAGTCAATCGTTATTTTCAGCCGAAAAGGCGTTGCATGTTCAGTTAGTAGGGATCACCGAAACTAGATCACCATAGCTCGGAAGAACAACCAAGGATAGAACAAGATCACCTCTGGAGAAGGCTAAGGATAGCCTCGTGCGCCAGTGGAGATCTCGACCAGGGCACCAAAGGGAGAACGGCGTTTAAGTTTTCCGCTAGCAAGCTATCACCGTTCTGCCGATGCCCACAGTCCCAGACCAGAAAAGGTTTCCAAAAACCCCAATGACACATGAAATGTAACCATATGATGATGTCAGGCGATTGTGGATACTCTGAGTGTGTGGATCCGTGGGGCATCGATGTCCTAGTGTAAGCCCTTCGAAGTTAAAGTGTCTTAACGAGCGTCGACTTCAAAGTAGACTCGCAGAGCAGCCCAAAAATTGGTTATTCAGCCCAAACCGTTTGTGGCTGGGCTAGGATTTAAGCCGGACCTCCGGTTCGAAGAGCCGGAGAATTATATCTAACTCCGGAACGTTAAAAAAATAAATTGTTCGCTCATTTGTCGTTTTCAGAGGGAAGTTTTTGCCCCTGCAAGGGATAGGTTGTTTTGCCGTAGGTCAAATCCCATGGCACTCGTCTGCCTTCCAAGCCTGTTCGGGCATCATTTCGCACAGCATCCCTTCCTAAGCTAGTGTCCTCTGATCAGATGGGTAGATTCTAACTAACTGTGAAAAGTCTAGTAAGCAGGGTTGCATTCAAGTGGGACCAAAGAGAATTTGAGTTCGAGTCAGACTGGTTAGTATCATATAGTTCGATTCCTGTGGGCTTGGCGTGCCATATTCAGAGTACAGAACCATGGACAGGATTAGGGCAACGGCTGTCAGTTGACATCCAAAAGTAATTATTTTGTGCCCACCAATGCAACTGAGTAGGAGCCTTCGTGGACCCTGGGTCTTGGCAAATTATACATTATGTGCCCTGCAACTAGCCGCTAATCTATGTCGCTTAATATTGTAAATGGAGATCGAAGATCCTAGACATTGCAATTGGGGGAAATCAGTCAGGTGGAATGAAGAGGAAAGATAGATGATTATTAAATAGTGATCTCTCCATATTGTAAGAATGTATGCAGGGACCTGAAGGGCATCAATCCCTGTAGACCAACCCCCTTTTAAAAATGCCCTCGGAACCGTCGGCAAATGTTCAGCTTATGCCAGTCATTGGTCACCCTGTTGGATCAATCTCGGAATACACCATCCCTTTAGCCCTTCGTGCTCATTCAACATAATCACCCATTGTTCGGGCCTGTTGAAATACTACTAATCCAAGCTAGCTTTGCAATGTCATCCAAACCCATACACTAGTCAACGTACAAGTGGCAGCAAGATATGTGGTAGCTCGCTACCGTCCATTGAGACCGGCCCATTTCAGATGAGTGGAACAAGAATAACAGTCACTGCAGAAGGGACCATTGTGCCATGTGAAAAGGGGAATGTGTGTCTGACATGGATAGAGGAGATAAAACCTCTTTTCAGTTTGAAAGCTAGTCAAATGCTAACAAATAGCAGTGACCAAGCCCTACAAAGTCTAAAGAACTGGTATGAAACGATGATCTGCGTCGGATGCTTCTGCTCGCCACATGGTCAATATTCTTCTACCAAAATCACAAGCATCGGCCACGAAAATCAGTCACATTAGGTTCGTTCCACTGCGCCAGGGTGACCATGTTGTACATCTATCGTCTCATCCTGAAACATCCCCGACCCGGATCATGGTGACTTGCAGAACGACGGACTCGGTAACGCTGTCCAAGGACTAGCAGAAGCACGTGCGTGACTGTAAGTTCATCGGTTGTCAGTGTAGAACAGCTTGTAGTTCCCAAGCTGTTATGTTGCCCAGCAGTGCACCGACACATACCCCATTGTGTATGGTCCATGGGTGAAAGTAACCCCATCTAATAGTGAAACAGAATCTGTACCTCCTTTTGGATTTCTGCTCCTATGGAGATCAACTTCGGCTTATCTCATTCACCATGTACTGCAGCCCAAACTCGCTGTCGGTAGACAAGCGCAACGCTGAAGGAGATGAAACCGATCATTATATTGAGGGGTGAACAATACGAATTCTGATTTTTGAGTCTAACTGCTCATGGTATAAAAGACTCGCCCTCACCGGATATCAGTATATTCAAATGCACTCGTTTGTCATTCATTCCCTTCCATCTTACATTCGCTTGAGAGCTGCGCTCTAGTCCCTCTTTTTATCTCTCTTTTATTTACTCTTGGATTTCCGGCGAAGAATTTTATTCATCCAACCATGAGGGCCTTCATCATTCTGACTCTCGTGACGTCCATCTTGGCAGCGCCTACCCAGACGTTGGTGCGCCGCCAGCCTGACAGTGTGATTCCTTCTGCCCCATCTGGGGTCAACGTCGGCGTCAAGGCAATGGCAGCTCCCGCTCCCAGTGCTCCCCCTCAGGCACCTGCCCCTGGAGGGCAATCGGGAGGTGGTAGCGCTGCCGGTGGCGGGCTGGGAGATCTTGCGAACCTGATAGGACAAGGTGTACAAGGGATTACCAAGCTCATCAGCACTATTGCTGGAGCTGCTGGTGGAGGCGGTGGCGAGAGCGGCGGAGGAGGCCAGAGTAGTGGAGGAGGTGGTGGTAATCTCGGCGACCTGACCAACCTTGTTGGTGAAGGCGTAAAGGGCCTCAGTAGCCTTGCTGGGGCGGCGGGCGACGCCGGTAGTGGACTTGGAGATATCACAAGCCTTATTAGCAATGCTGCTGGCGGCCTGGGTAGCATTGGTAACCTGCTAGGGGGGCTCGGGGGCCTCGGCGGACTGCTTCGAAGAGACCTAGACCCAGATCTTGTCGCGCGAGCTATCGAGAATATGGAGCTACCAGATTTGGATGATGACGAATGCATAATAGAAAAGCTAGGTGGCTTGCTTCCAGGTGAGCTGAACTGACACTCCTTTGCCGATATAGGAAGCTAATCCAGGTCAGGGGACGCAGGTCGCGCTACGTAAAGTCACGCCGACAATAGCTCACTCGTTCAAAGTCAGCTGACCAAGGTGACCCTCTTGCTCTGGATAATGGAGAAAATGTATATCTTCACGATCGAGACGCTATGTGTGCTAGTTACATTGGTTGGCCCGCCATATCGTTATTCATTGTTCATTGTTCATGTGGAGCCTACTCCTTATGCCGCTATTGTCCTTTTCTATGTCGATTTCCTATTTCCTGAACATTCATACACATTTAAACATGATCATTATTCCATCTAGCCCCAAGTTTGGCCATGAACCATGTAGGCTACTGCTAGTCGATGTAGTGTTGCTTGGGAAGTGACGGAGCAACAATCCTGGCCCCTGGAAAACATGAACTAGTAGTCTAAACAGTTCAAGGAAGTGGCAAAGAACAACCTTGTTTTCTTCAATGACGTGACGGTGCGTTGGCCGTCGATCAATCGTCGGTCCGCGTTCCTCCATTCTTCCACACGATCGATCTACATTCTCCTCATTCCTGATCGAATGGGCATTGTTGGGTCCCGAGAACCGTTGCATCGGGTCGTGGATGCAGAATGTCGACTGCGTACCAGGGAACAGAAATCAAAAAACTATGGAGTTGGGTCGACTGAGATCGGGGAACGCCGTTAGGGTTCTAGCCCCACGATCTATCCGTACAAACCTCAGAACCTAATATGGTGTTGCTTTCCAACCCATTGCCACCAGTATTTTGCGTTCGTACATAGGTTATGTCTTACCGTGAAAATGGATGATCTGAAACATGAGGCCAGAGATAAGACCAAGTCAGGGCTAGGTTAGTTAGACTGTCTACACAGGAAGTACTAACGTAGTGTATGGTCATATGAGATTCATTCAGTTGAGACTGTCTCTCTCGTATTAGTCAGGGATTTATAATATCCCTTTTAGGTTGTCAACGTCCAAAATAGGCAGCTGGATATTCGAAGCTTAATGTCAGTACCAAGTCCCATGGGCAGAGACACTTCAATTTTGGATCGAGACATACCAGTTAGGAAAAGAAAATAAGCTCTGCGGGTGCATCAATGTCTTTCAGACCATGGAACCAAGATACGTATGTCTTCAGCCCTTCGTGATAGCCATTAATCTTAGAATAAGTGATCTGCATTGAATGTTAGAATTCCGCTAGAGTTCGTGGCGCATGATGTGATTGTTGAGGCGCCAGCCACTGACACATTTACAATTATTAGGTTCATGTGATGGTGTACACGATATCACAAGGCGATTGGCACCTTTGGGACTCATTTTTGAGCCTCTTGGCGGCTCCGACACGGATCCGAGATGGCAGGCACAACGAGCCACACATTGGATGGCTGGAACGGAATCTTTTGCCGCCGATATTGCAACTGGAGAGAGGTCGATGACACTTGGAACCATGGGTGGGGCCAAGGGAACAGCATTACTGATTTGTTGAGATCAAGCTGGCGTTCTCAATAAATTTGAGCTACACGTCATTTTACTTCTCATCGCTATGTCTCAGGCTGCTTTCTATGCCCAGATCCACTCTACCGGAAACATTAACCTCTTGCAGTGCTATTGGTAAAATACCTCTCCTTTTTTTGCGTTAGCTTCGTTAACGGGTACCTTTTTCCTCTTGTGAACGGCGGCTAGACCCAGGGTCCAAGACTAAGCATCCTCGGGACATTTGTGGATAGCAGGCTCCATAAACCGGAAAGTTTATTTGGCGACTGTCGGCAATGATAATCCTTCCAGGTCCAAGAACTGGAGAATGGCTTGGGGAGCTCCTGGACAAATAATTATACCAAAGTAAATTGAGGCAGGACATCCTATTTCTTCAACGGGCTTCCCAGGAGAATATCTGTAACACATTTAAATTATAATTAGGTTCCAAGCATACTGTATCAAAGATTGTACCTCAGAATTATCTCATTACTAGTTATTCATTATGCCCAAGGCTCAGCCCATCAAACGCCGGCCCGATGGACGGGCCAAATTTGACTTGAACATCGATAGCCCCCAGCTGCAACATCTTACACGACACATCGATGAGGCCGAACATGTCCGCATCGAAAACTGCATAGGCTTCGTGCAAGTCCCAGTTGGCATTGCCGGGCCACTGCGCATCACGGGCCCTGAGACGACGGGTGAATACTATGCACCATTGGCTACATGTGAGCCGACCTTGGTGGCTAGTTGCAGCCGGGGCTGCAAGGTCTTCAATGCATGCGGTGGCCTACAGTTCGAGGTCCTCAATGAGGCCATGTCTCGTGCGCCGATGTTTCTCTTCGCAAGCCCAGCGCATGCAGTAGCGTTTGCGCGAGCGGTCCCATCATTCCGAAACGAGTTTGCCCGATGGGCCGAGTCGACTAGCCGATACGTTCGGCTACAAGAGCTACAAGCTTCGGTTATTGGCTCTAGTGTTCATCTTTTCTGCAGCTACTTTTGCGGCAATGCTGCAGGGCAGAATATGGTCAGCAAAGCCACGCAGCATGCCTGCGAGATGCTGCGGACCCACAGATGTGCAAAGCAATTCCAGATCCAAGACTTCCTCATCGAGGGTCAATTGGCGTCGGACAAGAAGCCGTCTTGGGGCAATGTGCAGAGAGCCAGGGGAGTCGAAGCGCTAGCGTGGGGCACTATTACCAACGCTGCATGCCAAGAAATCCTAGGCTGCAGCACGGAGCGTCTATATCGTACCCAAATGGCTCTAAAAGAAGGAGGAATACGGAATGGCCAGTTTGGCTGCAATATCAATACCGCCAATATTATAGCCGCTATCTTCGTGTCGACGGGGCAAGATGCGGGTAGCGTCGCAGAGGCTTCCTGGAGTCATCTCACTTCTGAATACGATTACGAGAGCAAGGAATTGAAAATGACTATCTATTTTCCCTCCTTACCGGTGGGTACCGTGGGTGGTGGGACCCTGTACCCATCGCAGAAGGAGTGTCTGGATATGCTGGGGTGTGCGGAGCCCTCGGGAAAAAGAAGACTGGCAGGCATGATTGCTGCCTTTGCAGTTGCATTGGATGCTAGCACAAGCGCAGCGATTGCTAACGATACATTTACTATGAGCCATATGAAGCTCGCCCGTGGGGAAATATTTGGGCCTCGAGCGTCGAAGCTGTAGGCGGATAAAGTAACTTCATGTATCGAACTTGGCTCTTTTACGTTTTCCTTTTTTTTTTTCCTTTGCTTCCTTTTCCTAGTGAGTTGCTTTTCTTTCTTTCTTGAGATATCATCCTCATCTATGTATCTAGCTAGTTATTTTATTTTAATATTTTTTTTCATGACTCTTTGTATTGTTTGTGGCCTTTCTGCTTTCTATTTTAAAATGTAATTCAATTTGTTATCGGTATGTGTACTCGCCTAACTAGGTTTCCCCTTTCTTTTTGCTTTTTTCTTATTTTATTTATTTTTTTTTTAAGGCGTTAGTATGAAGACGAACAAAGTGAGCTATACTCCATAAGAACCTAGTCCGTGTTTTAGAGTGATCGACTCGTTCATGTCCGACAGGTAGCCTAGGGAGCATCACTCGGGGATCCAAGGATCCAACGGACAACCCCCGCGTACCGTTTGCTCTGGAGTGATAAGGTAGACTCGACCTTTAACTGAGAGAGGACTAGATCAGTGGGTCTAGCTCTGTGACCTTTCCTTATACTGGAAGGTGCTAATATGTCCACAGTAGATAGTATGATAGGAGGTACTGGCGATCGTTTTGCCACAATGGAGCTGACATTGGATCATGAAGCAAATCATTCCAAGGCATTTAATTGTGATTTGTTCAAACTTCAAGCCCTGGTGGGTTGAAGGAACGGAGACAGACCAACGTCCGTGTTCTGGACCCTCAGCGGAAAAGTCTAACCCACCAGTCAATCCCCCGAGATCCACCGATTCAGCCACGGATGGATTCTGAGCCCGGTTGCTTTTTTTGGACATGAACTCTACATTGAACTTAGCGTGGAAAAGACACGCGCAGGAGATCCACTTCGAAAACAGGGAAGTTGTGCATGGTTTAATTGTTTGGCATATTTTATGGTATAGTTCGTTGTCGATTCGGCAGGTCGGTTTGTATTCCATGGTTATGCATTCTTTCTTCCCCCTTAAGCTCACCCGGCTTTTCTATCCTAAGTTTATAGTTTGAAGTATCTCGAGCAAGGTTAAACGGAATCTGGACAGAGAAATCACCAGTTGCCCTTCCCGGAGCATATACGGTCAAAAACACGTGTTTACAACGGCGATCGAACTTACAACAGGCCCCATATTTCCTATCAATTTTGAATGCTTCGGAAAATTGGGTGTCCAGTTCAGCAGACGTTAGTTCCTGCTTGCCGAATTCCCGTTCACGCATGCAGATAGCTTGTTAGGCTTCAACGGTCTGGCTCAGTCTATCACCTGGCATTCGCTAAAGATTTAGGTTTCCAAATAATGGCTCATTTTTGCAGATCAAACGTTCGTCAGGCATGAATACAATGCCATAGGGCCTACTTCCCACGTGTACTGTCGAAGGAATACCACCTCGGCTATTTTTTCCCAGGTGGTGTTTGTCCTTGAAATCTGGTAGGTCTCATTTTGTGGATAACGTATCCGTCATCTTCATGCTATTACTTCACGCCAATTGACTTTCTCGGTCCTTGCCTCACTTGAGACCCAGGAGGAACGATGTGAAGGATAGCAGGATTGCACTACAAAATTTAGTAAAGTAAGATTGAAGGGTCCATGGGAGCCCGGTAGACTCGAGTCAGTATGAGACACATAAACCCCATCGGTATCAGTCTACATCTCTCCCAGACGTAGTTATTATACGTCCCGGGTTGTTCCTATTTACACACAGCAGACTACAGTGCTATCTCAGCCCCTGTCAGAAGATGGAGCCTTCAGTCAGCGACTTCAAGCTTGTCGGACTGGCGGCGGGGTTCACACTGGGGTTTGGTTTCCTTACAGTCTGGAATGCAATTAAGCAGACTTCAGAAATTGAGAAGCCCTACAAGAGCCCTTTCGTTATTCTCATCTGGATTGAAATACTGTCCAATGTGGTAATCGGAGTAATGGGGTGGCTTGTGCTGGAGGGGATTGTACCTGTCATGTATGCCCCCTGAGCAATTGCCTATCCGATATGATACAGTTCGCTGTCGCGCTAACACACTCTCTCCAGTGCACCTGTATTAGCGCTTCTACTATTCTGCTGGGCGCTCGAGATCCAATGTTGTATGCAAGTCATTATTAACCGCATCTACGTCGTGGTGGAAAAAAAGAAGACAGCAAGGAAAGTCAAATGGGGCACTGCTTGCCTGATAACAGCAATCAACATTGCAGTATTCTGCATATGGATTCCTGCACACATGACTCCCCCGGTCAATCATACGTGAGTGCCTTATTCTTGTTTGCTTTGGGTACATCACTGACCTGCTTTGTAGCTTTGTCCTGATTAATCGCTTCTGGGACCCAATCTCCAAATTACTAATATGCATCGTGGATGCCTGCTTGAATGTTTGGTTCCTACGAGTAGTCCGTGTGCGACTGGTTCGCCAAAATGGACTAAAAAAATACGGGCCCCTAGTTCGCTTCAACATGCGAATGATGTTCATTTCCGTACTCATGGACGTAAGGCCACCACCCAATTACGCATTTTCTTCTCCTAGGTGTCCAATGATTCTCACAATTTATCCCTAGGCCATTCTCATTGGACTCATGTTCCTGCCGAACCCAATGGTTTACATCCAATTTCACCCGGTCACGTACATCGTGAAGCTCAACATTGAGTTGAAAATGGCTTCCCTTATCCGCAAGCTTGCGCGGGATAGCAACATTAACAACGAAATTCATGAGGCGTCAATGAATCTGCCAACCCGGTTCAACTCCCAAAGTCACTACATCAAGTGCAATGATGAGGTAAGAGAAAAGAGGAATCTGAGGCATATGCAGTTCGCCCAGCTACGACAACAGGGGTTCGAAAGTGAGGATATGAAAATCCTGAAGACAACCAGTGTTCGCGTTGTAACAAGTCCAAGACCGTTTGTCCAGGATAATCTGCCTCCACTGCCACCGCTGCCGAAGGATGGAAGATGAGGTGTGCGCTATTTTGGTGATTACTTTACATGTATCTTATTCAATATGCAATGCATTTGTTTAAATAGTTATACACTAGAGCAGATTTCGGAGACTATGGCTTGATTCAAATGGCATGACTGATAATCTTACGTTGGGAGCGTATTGGACTCGTATTGTTGAATTCTACTCGACTCACAGCTAGTATAGTAGCTCCTGGACTATTCTTAGTTTACCAAATGTTTGCGGCTTGGACGCAGCTTCTTTCGGTGTAGTGTACCGTAGAACACTTCGTCTTACTTCATCTATCTCGGTAACGCAATTTGCCTCAGTGAGAGGAGAATTGGGACTGGACAAGCCACGATCGTAAGCAGAGAAATGCGGCATATAGACCCCATAATTATTTACTCCCTATGACTGCATTCAAGGGTGGATCATTCCATCAGTAGGGTAGACAAAGCCTTAAAAGATATGCACTATTATGAACAATTCCCATTGGCAAAGGTTTCCTTCTTCCTTGCTGAAACTCCAATGAGATAGTTACATTTCTAGTATGCATCCCGAGTCCCTACATCATTTCTAGACTCAATTCGGCGTGCTAAATCTGGGCGGAAGTCTATCTAGCGAGCTGTGCAGTAGTTTGTTTGTGGATGAAACTAGGCAGAGGATGATTGTCCGGACTCTCCATCGCACGTACACCCCCACGCGCCACATCCCGGCAAACCTTACGTATTACATTTTTGGAAGGTGGAAAGATACCAGCACATCTTGGTTGTTGTGGTAGGGTGCCGGACAGGATACGGTTTGGGTGTGACTAAAGTTGCGGACGGAATCCGAACATATCCGGAAAAGGGCAGCCGAAAAGCCTTGACAGAAGCATGCTTTGGGTGGACAGATAACCGTGCCCGAGAACCCCACATTAGAGTGATGCGTTCAGCGTGTGAAGTGGCCAATCACTCGCATTGTGATCCATGTCTGATGCGACTTAACCGAGGACAATAGAGGAAAAGTATTCCATGGTTCAATGACCCACTCTCACACCTTAGTGTCCTCAAGCGTACTTCCTCAGTTCCGGCCGAAAGGTCACCAGACAACTCGATCACAGATATACCTCATTGGTAACTGATCGTACTGGAGACATCCGGACGATCATGGGAATACCGTCCATGGATCTACCGCGGGAACACCGTCTCATGCGACTCGATTTCGGTACATTTAGAATGGGCAAAAAAAGGGCTCAAGATCGAAGAGCAATCCATGAAATCGCGATGGCGTACGTCTCCACCCGAAGATTTACGAGAGTTAGGGGCGAGGGGCCGTCTGGACGAAGGTGGGTACAGCCTCGAACAAGATTGTCAAGGGTAGGGGTATTCAGGAAGTCTAAAACTTGGAGATGAAACGGGAGGGCGTTCATCCAAGGGTGGGCCCCGGGACTATCGCAGTTGAATTGCTCATCACACGTGGCGAGCCATACCCTTACCCTGGTCAACATCCTTGCTTTAGACTTTGTGCCTGCGCGATCGGCCTGTAACCCTGGTGGCTTGTGGCTCAAGGGCACTTTTATCTAGTCCGCATTCTCCTTTCCCAGAATTGTTCTAAGTTCATAGTTCTATATATGTTTTAAGAGGATCCCTTGCTTTTGCACCATGCTTTGTTGACATTCAGCCTCGCATAGACACAACAATCAAACGAACACTATCCAAGATGAAACACACAATCTCTTTTAGAATGTGGGAGATGAAGAGAGGCTTGATCATCAAACTCTACCAAGAGGAAGAATGGCCTCTCAAACAAGTCCTCAAAAGAATTCGCTCGGACACTTTCAATCCAAGGTGAGGCATCCAAAGTGCCCTAAAAAAGACAATTGCCCCTAACCGATCGATTCTTCCACAGTGAGACTCAGTTACGGAGTCGCTTGAAAAAATGGGGTGTCACCAAGCTATCTCGGCGTCGCAGCCAGAACAAATTTATCATGAGTCACTGTGAAGACCTAAGCAGTGAAAGTTGCTCTAAGTCGCCTGTTTATAGTGGGGACAACATGGCACATTCAGCATCTACAAGTCACTCTACTACGAAGGACGATTTCCATACACCCGAAAGGGGTGATACTATGCATGAAATGCAAACAGCAAGTAGAATTATCCCACATGATTCTTTCCATTCTTCTGCCTCAGCCATGTCGGCAATGACCCCTTCATGGGAGTATCATGACGTTTCCCCTGGATACCATTCACGGTATGTTATTAGTGGCTCTAAAATGTTGACAGCTCTTCTGGACCACACCAGGAGGTTGATCTATTTCCAAAGCACAGTAGTGACTGACGCTCGATGCAGGTTCATACATCCTGCTCTCGACTATTACAATCCAGCCATGGACCGTCCAAAAGCGGAACTAACATCCTCTCAATGGCCCATGACAATGAGCTATGGCATATTACCAGAGGATGTGAACAATGACTCTGCTGCGCGATTCTACACTACTGCACCCCCCGGAATGTTCATGCACCAACCAGCCCAGTTCACGCCTTTTCCTCCTCAGTCGGGTTGGTTTCACACTCCAGATTGCCAATTAGTCTATCAGCCATCATAATCATCACGCACCATACCCGATTGGTGCCAGGCGCCCTTCTCTTATTATTAATATGCTCAAACCGATTTCTCCTTTGTTATTTCCATACCCCGAATTGTCTACTATGTTCAATATATCCTCTTGTCGTGATTTTGATATGTATAACCCGTTGATATACCTGACCTGAAACTAGCGTATTTACGTTGCTGGTTCTGCCGACCATCTTGTCGAACTATGTTTGTTTATAACGGTCGTTCTGATTCTGTCTCGTTTATCTCTTTTCTTTTTTTATATGTCATTGAGACCCGGAGTTCTTAAAGATGAACTTGGCCTATCTACGTGAAGCAGTGTACAGTCGCTCAAAGAAGGAGAACATAACATTGGAGAAAGAATGTATCACATATCTGGTGACATGTATTTAGAATTTACTTGACGTTTATCGTTGAATACTTAGAATAGTCCCATAATCCATAACCTGAAACTCTACATCCCATATTTGTTGCCTTCCGATGCATTCCAGCCCCCAAAGAATACAACGTACGATTACCACTTCTTGTCCGGTGTCGCTGGGGCCACACCCTGTCAATAAGCGATCCTCCAATAATAATAATCCTGGGTTCACTATTTGGCCCGTCCAATTAGAAAACGTGGGGTGGTAGTGTATACAGCTCTAAGCCACTGATAGCCAAGCTGTCGAAAACGACGGTCGTTTAGGCCCAAATTTTTAGGAACCACAAGCTCGACAGCATTTGGTTACGAACTCCAGCCAGACACAATTAGAGTTACTTGTTGAACCAGAATGTGCAAGATTAATCGACAGTAGGAACACTTTGAGCACAGATACCGTTATATGTTAGCATATTTTGTGAGTCCGTAGACCTACTGAAGACTACTGGTTAGTAAGGGCTATTCCCATAGACAATAAAATAATAAACTCAACTGGCACTTCAAGAGTATACTAAACGGATAAGTAAGCAGGGAGGGTATCGGCATCTGTACGCCCACAACCCCCGAGCAATACTGGGCGCATATGATCTTGCCTTATCACTGTATACGAAAGATATAGCAGATGCTGCGACTATCAAGAGTACTTTGGCGGACCATGAATACGCTTTCAGACATCTCTATAAATGGTAAACTAGCCTAGTCAAAATAGACACCACCCTTTTGAATGAATACCAATCATGGAAGCAGGTTTCATACCAAAAGCCTGCCCACCTTAGCTGACCATGATGCTGCATTGCGGCTATGCTTCCCAATGTACAAGTTGGAACAATCACGGGGAAATATCCTGTACTTCAATCGCAGCTGCATAAGGTCCGTATACTTTCCCTCTGGTGATTGTTTCACCTCGAACAAGATCTATGGTCTAAGTTAGGTATGAATAGAGACTTGCCTGCATACGAAACCTATGTTTCGCAGGCAAATAGGGCCCGGCTGTTTGCTGGAAAACGTTTGGCCCAAACTAAGCTCACTGTCAGGCACCCAATGTGATGCTTGACACACACTTCTACTTATATTATACCCGTCTTGTGGACATGTATACCGTAGTACGCCTGTGCTCTCTGAGCCTTCCCACTGTGTATTGAATGAGACCCCGCGTCATCCCACTATCTCCATCGGCGCTAGAAACAGCGACACCTCGGAATTATCGTGAGAACGAGAATAATCGGCTTCTGATAAACACGTTAGGAAGGTTGAATATGAAAATGCAGTGGTCCTGCTTCGTACGGTACTCATGACCTGAGGGACCGCTGATTGCAAATTCAGTGAACTCTTTGATCCACGGTTTTAGTACCAATAACACAATATCTGAACATGCAACTAGGCTCAACTTTGCCTCGTCCTCAGGTGATTTCCGAGCGGTTGGCTCTTTTATCACATATCCGTTTTCTCCTGCGATCGGTTTTATGGACATTAGTCTATATAATATTCTTCTGGGTGGGGGATCCCATGTGCCTACATGTCCATCTGCCACCTAGTCACGGCAGGTGAAGCGACGTTAGGGATAGACTATCAGGAGCATGATGTATATATTGTGTGAACCATTGGATTGTTTGTTATTATAGACTCTATATAAATAGCATAGGCTATATTACTAGAGAGGTTCATAAACTC
Organism: Aspergillus sergii; assembly: GCA_009193525.1. NCBI lineage: Eukaryota > Fungi > Ascomycota > Eurotiomycetes > Eurotiales > Aspergillaceae > Aspergillus > Aspergillus sergii. The sequence goes on from ML741763.1 coordinate 234,394, forward strand.
ATTTCAGAATTTCATCATCCCATAGCGCCATTATGCCTTATACCCCTCCTTAAGCCGCCACAGGAGTGATCTTCGTCTCCTGGCTCAGATCTCTGCTGCTGAAGCCCACCCGGATGGTGAACTCGCCCTCGGGAATCAACCAATCCTGCGATACGACATCCCAGTAGCTCAGATCTCTGCGCATGAGCTCAAAGCCGACAGTCTGCGACTCACCAGGTGCGAGGGACACCTTATCAAATCCACGGAGCTGCTTGGGTGGAGTTCCAGCAGGGGCGCTGTCTGGGAAGGTCACATAGAGCTGAGGGACGGCCGCTCCCTTGACATCGCCAGAGTTCGTGACAACGACTGACACGTTGTAAACGCTCTCCCACAGCGCGGGGTTTCCACCGGGCTGAATGGGGAGTTGTTCGGGGACCGAGGAGATGGACTCGGCCAGAGGCTCAGTCTTGATATCGGAAAGACCGAAGGTCGTGTAGGACAGACCGAAGCCGAATTCGTAAAGCACGGAGATGTTGTGGGCATCGAAGTAACGGTAATCGATCTCGAGCTTCTCGTCAAACCATGCCTGCCAGTCATCAGCGCCGGTAGTTTCTACGGCCGTTGTAGGTGGCGCATTGTAATCGCTACCGTTCTTAGCAATAGTGTATGGTAGCTTTCCGGAGGGGTTGACATCGCCGTAGAGAACATCGACGATGGAGTTACCAGACTCCTGTCCAGGGTAGTGAGCAGCGACAATGGCAGTGACGTTGGGGTGGTTGGCAAAAGGAAGCTCGTTGATACCAGACGAATGAGTAACGACGATAGTGTTGTTACACTTCGAAGCGACAGAGTCGACAACCTCGTTTCCGTTCCAATCTACCGAGAGGTACTCGCGGTCGGAGCCCTCTTCGGCCCAGGTCTTGAGGAAGACGAGACAGGCGTCAGGTGGTGTGGGTACCCAAAGGCTAGTTACGTCTGAATCGGCGATGAGGGTGTTGTTCAACCACCACTGAACCAGCGTATTGTCCTGCTTGCCACGGGCCTTGAGGGCCTCCAGCGGTGTGACCAGATATGTGAAACGACCAGTTCCCGAGCCACCACCGGCAGCGAGGGTGCCAAATTCAAAGGTAGCCTGGTTGACGGCGCCCTCGGTTGTATCACCAGCATCATTACCAAAGACAGCAATTGACTTAGGAGCCTTCAAGGGCAGGGCCTTGTTCTCGTTCTTGAGTAGGATAGTGGCTTCAGCTCCGTGTCTACGGATGAGCTCACCATGGTCTCCACGGACATCGCGGCTACGCTCCCCAGTCAGGTTGAACTCACGAAGCCAAGTAGACCGGGGTGAGAATGTGTTGAGGTCCGCAGAAGAAGGATCAATCTCGGGGTAGCCTTGGTCCTGGCCGAGCCAGTAGTAAGGCGTCATGATACGGACAATCATATCATCCACACGAGATACATCAACAGTTCCATTGTTAACAGCAAAGGTGACGTTCTTTCCAAAGAACGAGCCTGCTTCGGGGGTTTGGCCATACGGCCCGAGACCTCCCGGCATGTTCATATCAAGACCCCCCTCGATAGAGGAGACACCAGAGTGAGTACCACCCCAGTCAGACTGGACATAGCCTTGGAAGCCGAGCTCCTCCTTCAGGAGGCCATTGAGAACCTTCGAGTTCTGGCAGGCATAGGAGCCGTTGAGGCGCTGGTATGCACACATAACGCTAGCAACCTTGGCACGGGCAGCGTTGGCGAATGGCCAGAGGTATAGTTCGTGAATAGTTCGGTCGTCAATATTGGAGGAAATGGCTTCCTGGATGACATCTGTCAAAGTGGCGTTCGGGTTATAGTTTGGATTACGTTGGGTCTCTTGTTCATTGCCGATGAAATGCTTCGCACAGGCTTGAACACCGGCATCCTGGTACCCCTGAATGGTAAGTTCCATGGCGACACCAGTCAGGTAAGGGTCTGCTGCAAAGCCCTCCCAGTTTCTCCCTCCGTAGCCTGAGCGTCCCAGAGGGCCAGCTACAGGTCCGAGAGCGACATGGGCACCTTTGCCCTTGAACTCCTCTCCCATAGCAACTCCTCGTTCATATAAGATGTCTTTGTCCCAAGTCGATGCTGCCGTGACACCAGCGGAGAAGACGCTAGCATAGTCAGCGACACGAATGGCCAAGGGGCCATCCTGTAAGCAGAGACCCTTGAATCCCAGTCGAGGGATTGCCACGATGTTTCCAACGCAAGGCCCGGGCTGACCGGTGACCATGTCGGCCTTCTCTTCGAGTGTCAACTGGGCAACAAACTGCTGGGCCTTGGCAAGGGCCTCTTCCCAGCCACCTGATCCAGTCGCATTGGCTATTATGGAAGTCAGTCACACTGGGCCATTGGTTAAGTTGTGCATTGGGGACATACGCGACGGAAGGACAGCAGGCGAATGTCCGTACTGGCCGAGAATAGTCGTGTTACGGGGTTGGACATAGCTGAACGCGTCACCGCTTCGACCAGATCCACCGTAGTCCTGGCCATTGACTGCAGTGGCAGCCAACAGGCCGGAGAGAACAAGATGAGCAATGCTGGCCATGGTTCGCACCTGGGTTGTTGTTCGGACCTCAAAGCAGCTCTACTGAAGTCATCTCGCAATCATTGTAGAGCAGCAGCCACTACTTATAGACCTCCCGACGGCTACCAAAAAGTTTTGCCAGCCGACGGTGAGTCGCTACCGTAGGGTCCGTAGTATGGGGTATTGTTGAGGGAATTGATTATTGATGCCAGGGTTACCGGGACCCACAACCCCACGGGGCTCGCTTCGAATCGCGTGGTCGGCAGGGTTCCCCACAACTCCGTTCCCCATATTCCGTTCGCGGGGTCACGGGTGATTCTTGCAGATTTTTTCCCTCGCGTTTTCGGCCGGCACCGCAGCGAGCATGGGGAAAATGCGAGAGCACATGGAAGCACTCTGCCGTACCTGAGTGCTTTCTCAATCAATCTTAACATTATCTATTGCTCCAGCTTCCTGCGGCATAATCGCAACGAGTGGTAACCCAAGCCCTGGTGTTGGTTTCTTGTTCCGGATATGCGGAAATAGCCAATTCCGATGACTCGCAACCACATGAGATAGCATGCTAAACTAGTAGTGCAGCTATTATAATGTAGTTCTTGGAGTAGAAACTGTCGGAACGTGCCGCATTCGGACCATTGGGGACCAATGAAAGAGGACAAGACTCGACGATCTCTCGTTGAACCTGCCATGTACCTACGGAACGTTGACCCCAGCAAGGCCGAGATGAACGAGGAGCAATTCGTAATTGGTAGCCTGACGTCATGGAGCCGACCAAATGACCGCATTCGTCTAGTGAACCGTCTTCTATCCGTGCGTAACTTGTCGTAGATTATGCCGAAAACAAGAACTGACACCGGTGAGCAAATCCGAAGACTCGAGAGAAATGCTCCGAACATAGAGAAAGGGCAGATTCCCGAAGTTTAGCCGGAGGGACAGTCTCCTCATTGGATGTACCCCAGATTGTTCACTTAAAAGCGTGGGGTGACTTTGGGAGGAATGTCTTGGCTCCATGGATTAGATCGGCGGGATGCCGAGATTTCAACACATAACCTTTCAGCATTACTCGTACGATATTGATTTCCGGGGATAAATTGACCCGACTCTCCAACAAAGAGAAGCATTGTACGGTAGACTAACGATATTTGTCCGGGAACATATGCAACTTGCTTATTATGAAGTGGATCCCGCATGGGAAAGCTGGAAAGTGAACAGACTCGAAGGAACTGTGGCACTAGTCCTAACCTCCACTTCGTCCCGTAGATTTCGGAAAACCCCCGACAAAGGGACTGGTGATGGAATCAGTTCGATATCAGGGAAGGTATAAGAGAATGCAACCCATTGTAACGTGTTGTGAGCAAGTGCGAACTCTTCCTGATAGACGACGATGCCTAGGACGCCTATGTCATAACTATAGACATCTACAGGTCTCTAGTCGCGATAATCCTATGCCTGTGGTGGCCGGCTGTTGTTGATAACTTTGGCGATTCCGGGCTTATTCGACTCTACCTATACTACCATTATTATTAGTAATATTGATTATTTATCACTTTTCGTAATAGTTCTTTATGGTTTTCTACTCTTTTTTCCCCCTTTTTCTTTACCCTTCGTAGTTTCTTCAGAATCTGTAGCATGCCTAGACTCTGAAGACTCCGCGCTAGTGATGTCACACGCGCTGCATATTGGCGGCCCTTGTGCCCTAAAGACGTTTTCAATAATTCCATCTAGAGATGCCTTTCATATCCACAACATAAATCAGGTCGTGTTCATGAGGCAGGTGTAGTGAAGAATCGATTTGAGAACGCTCTCATAAAGCTGATGTTAGAATTCTGCTCTCTCAAGAACACCTGCAGAAGCATCAATATATTCACCATAACGGCTGGAGTACGTTTGAGACTAATATTAAGCCAGCAAGCGGTGTAAATAATATCAATCCCTTTACTCAGGGTTTTCACAGGTCATGGAAAATGCCTTCTTCAACTTCCGGACTGTAAGGGAAAGCGACCTTCATGGCAAAACAGCTTCTTTGAATGTCCACCCATGGGTCAACCTTCGAACCGCTTAAGGGACTCGGGCCAGGTATATCCGTATCCATTCTCGGCATCTCACCCTTGCATTCTCTGACCCATATCTTGACTAAATCGGGTAGCGTAAACGGTGATCAGTATCTTTCGGTACCCCGAGCTTTGACTAAACTCGCTTGCCTTGCGACAGAGATCCCCAGTCTCTCATTTCGCAAGGAACTTCTTACTAACCAATATAAGCGTCCTCTTCTCTTGGACATGGATTCGAACACCAGTATCCGCAGCGTAAGACCAATAAAATCGACGACCTAGCACTCTCCACACATGCCCATTCCGAAAGCGTAAATTACTAACAAAGTTAGGGTTAGTTAATGGAAATCAGTCCATGGGCTACCGTGGTCTTATGAAGTGATAAAGCTGCAATCAGATCAACCTTCGTTTATGTGGATCTTAAATACCTGAGACTATATGAAACTCCATGTGGTATTCTGAGGCTACAAGTGCATATTGGGTCATTTCTGGTGATTTAATTAAGGTTGGTATGTTGTCTTAGCATCCAGTTCTGTTTGTTTTCCTTTTGTAACAAAATCGCGAAGTCCGGCTGAGCTTGAGAGGACTTTGGATTCTGACTTGTCGGCGCAGATAACGCTTATCCAAATCATGACTGTGTTCAAGTTTGTATATGGGCCAATAAAGTCGGAAAATCTAGTACGGAATGGTGTTGATCGTGAATTTCTTTTTCCTATCAGAGTTCTTTCTGATACTAACTCTCAATAATTCCTGAGTGTCCAGGTTCATGGTATCAGATTATATATTGGAATATATAATGGATAATATAGTTAGATGCAGTGGACAACACTTTTGGCTAAAAGGGTAGATTGATCACCGAAAGTGAAGGAATAAGGGAACTACGTTCCTCAGAAAGCCTTGCATCATGATATAATTCCAGGAGCGCTGGATGTATATGTGGAACACTACTAAGTGTTATTGCGACATACCCTGGTAGGAGGAGAAAATGAGGCGGCAGGACGATAAGATAGTGAGTCAGTTTGAGGGCGGTGAATCTGGTGGGGGAATTGCCCGCTCCACGTGGGCCAGGGTAGCCAGACCGCCTTCTATTTCCAGTCTTGAGGCAAAACGGCGTGAGCGGACAATCGATGTTCCGAGATCAACCCCTCGTCCGACTGGCCGATATCGCCATCGCCATCGCCATCGCAGTCACAAACTTTCCAGCGCGACATCTACCAACAGAGAGGAAATCTCAGCGCAACAATTGCACCAGTCTAGTGATCAATATGACGAGTACAGCTCCGACGGAATCCCAAAAATTCCTCTCCACCAGAGGTGGTGACTATGGCGTGCGTCTTCTAAGCATGAGTCATAGCTTGACGGTTTACTGATTTTCCCTCAGCTCTCGTTCGAGACTGTTGTCTTGAAGGGACTCGCTGCGGATGGCGGTCTTTTCTTGCCTCATGAAGTCCCAACCGCAAACGACTGGGTATGTTTACTCAATGCCGCATAAGCGCTTTATTCCGGAATCTTCATTTCTAGCTTTGAAAGCGGTCCAGCGAGATCTGAGGCTAATAATAGATCGCAGCAAAGCTGGAAAGATCTCTCGTACGCCGAACTCGCCTTCAAGATCTTTAGCCTTTATATCTCCCCCTCCGAGATCCCCCCGGAAGACCTGAAAGGCATCATTGAACGGAGCTACTCGACATTCCGCGCAGAAGATGTTGTCCCCTTGACCCATCTGCAGGATGACAACCTGTATCTTCTCGAGCTATTCCATGGCCCAAGCTACTCCTTCAAAGACTGTGTGTTTCCTGAGGTTATTCTGGTGTTCTTGTGCTGAGACAATATAGGTGCCTTGCAATTTCTGGGAAATCTTTTCGAATACCTTCTCGTGCGGAAAAACCAAGGAAAGGTTGGAAAAGGTGCGCTCTTGGAAGCCTCTGGTCTGTGGCGATGCAGTACAGCTGACCAACTAGCAGACAGGCATCATTTGACAGTCGTCGGTGCGACGAGCGGTGATGTAAGTTTTAATGGTGTGCCCTCCGGTGCCAGCGTTAACCGTATATATTAGACTGGATCCGCCGCAATCTACGGTCTTAGGGGCAAGAAGGACGTGTCCGTGGTCATCTTGCATCCCAAGGGCCGTGTCAGCCCTATCCAAGAGGCGCAGATGACCACCTGCACAGACAGGAATGTCCACAACCTTGCTGTGACGGGAACATTCGACGATTGCCAGGTAGGTTTTGAGCATACTGGAACCGCGGGACAATAGACTGACAGAGCAACAGGATATTGTCAAGGCTATGTTCAACGATCCTGATAGCAACCAGGCTTTGAAGCTCGGTGCCGTCAACTCCATCAACTTCTCGAGAATCCTCGCCCAGATCGTGTTCTACTTCTACGCTTACTTCCAACTTGCTAGAAAGTCGCCAACGTTCAAAGTGGGCGACAAGGTGAGATTTGTGACTCCCACCGGAAACTTCGGCAACATCCTCGCCGGTTACTTCGCAACCAAGATGGGTCTCCCCGCCGACAAGCTGGTCGTGGCAACAAATGAGAACGACATCCTGCACCGCTTCTGGACGACTGGCCGCTACGAGAAGAACCCTGTTCAGGAACAGCAGGCCGATGGCACCGTGAAGGCCGAGGCTTGCAAGGAGACACCAAGCCCTGCAATGGATATTTTGGTCTCCAGCAACTTCGAGAGACTCATGTGGTTCCTCGCAAAAGGTATGCCCCATGCTATAGTCGCCTTTTGATCCCATGCTGACTGATCATAGAACAAGCAGCGGCAGCCGGCTTGGATGACACGTCCAGCAAGAAGAAAGCTGGTGAAGAGGTTTTGGCCTGGTACCAATCACTGAAGGCAACAGGCGGCTTTGGACCTGTAGATAAGGACCTGTTGGAAAACGGACGGTCGACTTTCGACAGCGACCGTGTGAGCAACTCAGAGACTGTCGAGACTATCAAGTCTTGCTACCAGGAGACCAAATACGTTCTTGATCCCCATTCGGCTGTCGCAGTCACCGTTGCGAAGAGATCGCTTGCTAAGACTGGCTCCAACGTCCATCACATCTCTCTCTCCACTGCTCACCCCGCCAAATTCTCCGAGGTCGTCGAATCGGCTCTGAAGGGCGAGGCCGGCTTCAACTTCGATGAACAGGTGCTTCCTGACGAGTTCAAGGCTTTCGCGCAAAAGGAGACCAGGGTCACCACGGTTGAGAATTCGTGGGAGAAGGTCCGGGAGATCGTGAAACGCCAAGCTGAAGAGGACATCAAGGCTGAAAGCAGCGCTTAAGGCAGAGCTTTATGTGAGACGAATCGTCTAGGCCCCAGTGCCTGGCATTAATAGACATTTTCTTTCTTTTTCTCTTCCAAAAATACCAGCTTTCATCTGGTCAACTCACTGTATGCTTATTGTTTCGCAAGCACTGGAACACCACCTTTGCCAGGCCTTCACATATAGAACTAAAATAGAGACCATAAAAAGTTCTGACACTTTTGCACACCGTGAAAGAATGTCGTTTGATATATAAGCCAATTGCAACTCACTTGTCGTAATACCGCTGCTTACAGGATGAAAGGGCCACGTTGGTAACTTGGCCTCGACCTGTAGAGGGTTCCACAACTAGAAAACGTGAAATTTGCCCTTCAATAAGCGAGTAGGGACTGTATAATGTCCAGAACGGTGGAGGATGACTTGTTACTTCCTTAGGTCATCTGTTGAAATGTATGACGCTGGTCGAGTCGTTGTCATGCACATGAGCAATAGAACCCTAATTGCGGATATGCGCGGACGGGGGTGGAGGAATGAAAAGTGCTGAGGCCTGTTGGAAATTATTTGCCTAGTTGTATGTATGATACCAAGTTCTTATACTAGAATTATCAACGGAAAAGGGCAATGTATAAGAAGCTCATCATGTATACATCAGAAAGCACAGTCCTTCCGTGTGCCCGTGGGAGACATGCGCACTCAGCAAACAGCAGAACGAATCTAACCGCCAGACGCCACCGACAAAGCGAGACGGAAATACCGTTTATTGTGAACCATGGAGCGACAAAGCTCCGATGTTTCTATCAAGCGCCGAAAACGAAAATAAGTAAGAATCAATGTAGTCTAGGGTTTTCCAGCTTGGAGTTCCGCATTCAATCCAATCCTCGTAAAGGGCAATCATCTGCTGTTCATAAATCATGTCCAACGAGTTCTCTCACGACTTATACGCTACTCACAAACGGGTCAGCGTGATAGCCATAGTCCGTTCAAGGGTCGGAACAGGGTTAGTTGAGAGGCCGTCACATCGTCCTTTGTGTATCCAATAGGTGAGTGCTTTGCAGTTGCTATGCCTATCACATAAACTGAGGCATTCATGGAGCCCTTTTGTCCTGCCAAGATTAATCCCACCTGTATTGACTACCTGGGCCAGTGCTATTTATGGTTTAGGACCGGTTTTCAGTCACATTCACGGGAACACAATAGTTGAAACTTACCTCGTCTGCACCAAGCCCTATAAGGTTTGCGACTCCTGCTTATATAGATGGACGGGTTCCCCCCACGACCGCCTACAGAGAAAAGGTAAGCAGTTGCAATAAAATAAAACGAAAGTGCATGGAAATGCATACAATTCACAAGGTCCGCATCCTTCGCATCCAGCTGCTGTTGCATGTGAGCTGTGCTCATTCTGTAGTACTCTTCAGCAACCGTTTCACACTGAGTCCAGACTTCATCCACCTCTTCCTCGCAACCGGGTTGCGGATAATCATGGGACGGTTCACCAGCGACCGGCTCCGTTCGATCTGTCCGGACCAGAAGCAACCACTCTCCATTTCGATCAGGCTTCTCTACAAACCCTGCCATGGCCAAAAAGCACCTGCCCCCTTCTGGACTGCTAGCCTTTGGCTTCCACGACGCGGCATGACATAATCCCGCCTCCTCGGAGCACTTCTTGGCACACTCATAGGCATTCCGGACCTCGTGATAAAATACATTAGTATTTGTGGCGTAGTGGTTGCAGACATATTCGTAGATAACTCCATCGACGGACTCCTCTTGTCGACCAGGTTCTGAGCAGCAGGCGGCTTTGTTGGGAGGTCCACCGTTACTAACGGGAGAAAGACATGTTGGGGTTTCCTGGCCCCAAATGGGTGGGAATAAAAGAGCCAGGAGGCAAAGTCTTGATCTGATGGACATCTTGGAATGGTAGATAAGGGATATATATTATCAGTTACAGAAGAAGGGAGATTATTTTAAATAGCGGGGTTTTCTACCATCCACGAGGTATATGCAGATGATAAAAGGCACTTACACTAGAGCCGGAAAGGAAAAGAACGCCTCCATGATGTAATAAAGTTTATATGTTCATGATCGAGTCCAAAGCTTATACATGGAACATTTCCAGCATACAACCATGGAACATACTACGTAATTCAGTCTTTCATGTGCACTTCTCCTCTATAACCCAAATACTTAGGGTAAGCTAGTACATACGACCATAGGGTGTGGAGAACAGGTAAGCCACGCACCGTTTGCTAATCCTAGCAAATTAGGTAGTTTAGCTTGGTGGGGAAATGGATGATCGTTGCTTTATAGTCGCACGACAAGGGTGAGAGATGGTGAGTGCGCAATAGACAGGGTGAGAATCCAGGTGAGAGTGGGTGAGAATTACCCTCTGTCGCGCGACCACTGTTGATTGCTGTCAGATCTTGGGCTCTTAGAGAAATATTCCGACTAATTCTGTGCTGTAGTACCACTACTCATAAAAATGGGCGTTGGATCTATATATCCTTCAGACTTGACGAGCGCTTCTCGATCTTTGTTGCCACCAAGAACGACCTCCAAAGATGATCTATAGACTTAGGATAAGTAGGCTGTCGACGCAATACAACAAGACGGCTCCAATGATTCAACTCAAAATAAACGGGTTAAGTATGCCTGACTAGCCTATCGATTATGGCGCTTCCAGATCTGCTCGATAGCAGTCGCCGCCCCCAAAACCTTCTCATCGTTGAGGGTCTTCCCAATCACCTGCAGGTTGACCGGATGTCCATTCATGGCGTGGGCATCATAGAGTGCCCAATTCCAGGCATCCAACTCATTGCGCGGTTGGTAATCGCTCTCCTGTGTGTCGATTTCCTCCCTCACTTTATCTACAGGAAAGGTGACTGCCGGATAATCAAGTAAGTTCCAGACCTTAGTGTAGCCCACCCACCGCAGCGTTCGGTGCGGGATGGCAGTGTGCGCGGTTGTTGGCCCAAGAAGCACGTCAAGTGGCTTGCCGGACGGAGACCGCATTGCGTTCCATCTCTGGAGGAATTTCTGCCTCATCGCATGCTTCTTCTTATTCAATTGCCAGTACTCATAGACCGACACCTGCTGTTCTTTAGCGCGATCGGCCAGCTTTTGTACGTGAGGAATCATCGGCTCGCCAGCGGCGTTGATATCCCGAAGGACATCCTCGAACCCATCAACAGCGTAGTATCGATCCATGAGCTCAACGCAGCTACGATGATCCGAAGAATCCCACGTGATGATCTCATGGCCGTTTTGCTTGAGCTTTGTTGTTACCTCCTCGAGTGCTCGTGCAATGGGAGGATGGACCTTGACAATTCCATCGTCGCAGATTATTCCAATCACCAACGGCCGCGTCTGCATTTCCTGGAAGCTTATCTCGTTCCAGGGAAGAGGCGCACATGCAGGGTCCAATTCCCAAGGCTCATTACTTGAAATTAGACGATTTACATAACAGAGTGAGTCCATATCACGAGTCATGGGCCCGGAGGAGAAATGGACATGTTCTTGCCCTTCGGCAGGTCCAGGCACTCCGATGACTGGATACCTGCTACTCTGGGAAGGGTTAGCAATGCACATAATACCTGTATCATGCATCTGAGCAGAATTATGGATGAGTGACCCACCGTTGGCTTGAATGCATATATTCCGTTCATGCTTCCTGGAATTCTAATGCTTCCTCCAATGTCTGTGCCGAGCCCGAAAATGGACGCATGGAGAGCCAACAAGGGACCCTCGCCACCGGAAGATCCACCTGGAATGAGGTCGGGATTCCGAGGGTTTACTGTCCGACCCCAGAGAGGATTTTCCGTTTCGGCCCACTGCAACGGTTACTCAGAATGTCCGTACAGCGCGGTAATAGGTAGAAGCGTACCATAAGTGTTTGGGGCAGGTTTGTTTTGAGCAACACAATTGCACCCATCTTTTTCAACATTTGCACGATAACGGCATCTTCCGCAGCCGGAGAGAATGAGCGACCGACATATCCCAAGGTGGTGTCGACTCCGCGAAGATTGAACTGATCTTTGACAGTCACCGGGATCCCATGCAGTGGTCCTACGAGCTCGCCAGTGCTCTGAAAATGATGGTCTAGCTCACGGGCCTGGGCTAGTGCGTCGTCAAAGACTGGTTCGGTGATGGCGTTGGTCTGAAAAGAGGTCAACAATCAAAGGCACTATTCCGGTCTGCCCGGTCGGAGACGAAACATACCAGCTGATGTGCTATCACAGCCCTATAGTCATCATGTAAGATTTTCACCGTATATCGCAGTCAATAGAGCCATCTACACCAACTTGGGACGACCGCATCGTACGCACCTTTGAATATAAGCACGGGCCACCTGTTCGGCGGTGTAAAGCCCCGATCTCAATTGTTCGAGAAGAAAAGAGATGTTATCAATATCGGTGATATTCTGAGAAACTGGATCATTCTGGAAGCGAGAGCGTTCATGCACGTTGTGGACTTGGGGAACTCGTTGGTCCAGATCGCAAACCATATATGGTTTCAAGGCATTGTCCCGCAGCCGTCTTTTCTCGGAGACAATTTGTTCCCAATCTCCTGTGCTGCCCATTTCCGCAGATATAGATGCAACCGAATATCACGAGATGGAGAGGAAAGCTCCAGCAATACAATGTCGGCAGGACACTGGGGAATGACAACCGGAGTGAATAGGAGTTCGTCGAGGTGTCTCGAGCGTACCAACTCAATGGGGTACGGTTTGCTTTAACAGGTATTTGAATGATTGATCCGAAATCGAGATAACCCTGGAGCTCGGGGAAAGGCGCGGCGGAGTTTCCCCGGAAGGTCCCCCGGGTGGATAAATGCGTATCTCCGGGTGTCTGATACCGCGCAGCCTCCTGGTGCAACCGAGTAGACTCTGAAGAGACTCGTCAACCGCTTCACTGTGCTATCATGCTGGATTCTCCCTCGTGTCTTGGCTCGATCGACACATCCAGTAAACGAGCGACGGTAACGAAGTAGGAACACGTGCGGTTATCAATCAATCAAAATTCATTAACCTGATAGAGCCTAACTATTGAAACGTTTAGCTATGCAGGCAAAAAGAGGACTGATAAAAACACGTGCCGTTATTTGGTTTTCGGCATGACGGACCAGAATCATCTTGCCGCAGAGTGTCTAGGGGTATGCTGGGTGTCATTGGCATTCGTATCTTTGTGCAGTCAATTTCGGGGAAGTTCCGGTTATTTCGGATGTCTCTCGAGATAAGGTTTTGCCCTGGCTTTGAAGTGTTGAAACGGCTTGGTAAAGGTTGCCGCCGGCCTACCGGTCCCACGGGGTAGAAGGCCAGACTTGCTGTAGTTGATAAGGTTCTTCGCTACATTTGCGAAGTCTACTTAAAGGTGCGAAGTCCTCTCCGCGACTGTGGGAGAAGAGGGACGCACGGCATTTTAAGGCACTGTTCCACCATCAATCTTAATCCTCCGTTAGTCGAATCGTTACATCTTGTCCTTCAGATATTCAGGATGACAGGCAACGACATCATTCATTCCCCTGTCGCGGAAGATTTGAAACCCGAGTGTCAGAATGGCGTTGAAATGGAGCACCCACTGGACGCAGATGAAAGCACTGGCTGGGTAGAGGATTGCGATCATCTTCGCAACTGGCCTAAATGGAAGAAAAATGCTCAAGTACTCATGGTCTCATTTCACTCTATGGGGGCTAGCTTCATGGCCGCCGGAATTATACCAATTTATGAGGCCATGGCTGAGGAGTATGGGGTGACCGTTGACGCGGCCACGTACTTGACCGCGACTCAGGTATGCGCTTCTTCTCTCCACGTTGCGCTAAAACCCCGGAATCCCTCAATACTCACACATATGGCCGCCCCAGATTTTGATTCTGGGAGTGGCTCCAGTCTTCTGGAAACCCTTTACTGCGATCTATGGCCGCTACCCGATATTTCTCTTTTCTGTGTTCGGTTGCATGCTCTGTAATCTCGGGGGGGCTTTCTGCTCTTCCTACGGAGCCCAGATGGTTACTCGAGTGTTTGCCGCCATATGCGTCTGCCCTCCACTGGGTGTTGGTACTGGCGTAATTACCGACCTGTGCGAACCCCATGAACGTGCCCAAAAGCTTGGCTGGTGGGCCCTGCTGCTTACCATGGGTACTCCAGCTGGTCCGCTTATTATGGGATTCGTGAGTGGAAATCTCGGCTGGCATTGGGTCTTTTATATTCTGGCCCTTTTGAACTTCGTGCAGTTCATGCTGTACGTGCTGCTTGGCGACGAAACAATCTACCCAGCAGACAGAAGTCTTCGGATCAAAAACGGGGGCGGCTTCTTCGCTAAGTACAGGTTTCGTCGACTCAATGCGTGCCCTTTGACAAAGTACAGCTTTGTGGAGCCTTTGTTTGCCTCTAAGTATCCGCGAATCATCATTCCTATCTTTGCGCAGTCTATTGTCTTCTGCTATGCCAACATTGCCATTATAGTTGAAATGCCTTCTGTCTTTGGGCAGAAGTTCGGCTTGAATGCTCAACAGATTGGGCTGCAGTTTCTTGCGGTTATCATTGGATCTCTTATTGGAGAACAGTTGGCAGGGCCTACATCTGACTGGTTTCTGAAAGCAGCTGACAAGAGAAAGGGCTCGCATATTCCGGCCGACAGACTTTGGCTATCTTATGTAGGCTTCGCAACCGCCTTGGCCGGGCTGCTGACGTGGGGATTCCAACTGGACACTGCAAGCTCCACATGGAACGTTACACCCTTGATTGGCGTCGCCATTGTTAGCTTCGGGAATCAGATTGTCATGACTATCCTGATCTCATTCTCCGTTGATAGCCACCCGGAGCTTGCCACTGATGTCGGCATCTGCCTGAGTGTTTATCGCCAACTTTATGGATTCGTAGGTGCCGCAATGCCCCAGATTTTCGAAACGATGTACTCATTACTCTGTTAGGTTGCTCCCTTCTACTTGCCTGCCATGTTCAAGGCCCTTGACTTTGCTAAAGCGGCTGGAGTCATGTGCGTTCTCATTGTGGTTGCTGCGTTGATCCCTATTATTGCTATTCACGTTGCCGCGAGCCGCCACCGAGCCGCCGCTTGATCTCGATGTGGAGAAGCTGGGTGGCCTCAATGTATATAGTTTCCCTGCAACTTGAATAGTGCAGAGTATAGCAATCAATGGTGTGGCTGGTCACTTGGTCCCATATTGTTTCCAATTAGTTTGAATAAGTACTCAGCAATCATTTAATGGCTGCTTGACATGCCCTTTCTGGTCGAGTGCCCTCGGTAAGTATGCTAAGATGATGGAGGAACTGCTGACCCGATGCTTCCCCGTTCTCCCCGTTGCTCGCGGCCCGTGCGCATGAACCTATACAGGCTACAGGAGTGGAAATACTCTAGAGTCGGCCGTCACAAACTTACCAAGATCGACTTACAAAGATCGTCTAAATCGTAGAAAGTCTCATCTCTTTAGTAGCTACAGGTCCATAGGTCTAGCCAATGCAATTTCAATCCTTACTTCTGGGAATACTAAACGAAGTCCAGCTAGCCGACATATTGGGAGTCCTTGGGACGATCCTCGGGTATCGGCAGGGAGTGCCCGGGACATTTCAGGCTCGGGTTTCTCGCTACTTTTCCGACTGACTAATGCAGCCAGCCTTTTGATCCATTTGTCGAGTTCCTTCCCAGGTGGTGAAGAACCTAATGATCCCAATAGGAAGTGCAGAGAAGAGAATTGTACTTCACTTGCAGTATGGGCAGTTGCTGCCGATTGCCAGGGGACCCTGTCGAGTGTGAATGGATCTCCTATGAAATCCAATATTATGTAGACTTTATACATGGTGTCCAGCAATATAGTGTTCGGACTTAATATATTCTGTAGAACGACCCTACTGACCATCTACATAAAATGTAGGTTTTTACTTGCGAGCACGCCAAAGACTGCCTTACTCCCTACCATTTCTTTTACCGATAAGAAAGAAGTAATTGAATAAGGATAATTATGGAAGAATGGGCTTCGTCTTCTACAGGAATGGGTAAATTTGGGAATGCTTGTATTGTGTTTGCCCGGACACGGAAGTGCGTTATGGAGTGCGTCTTAATATTAGCCCGGTCCGCAGAAGGAGCCGTGGAAGAAAGCATACATATTCTTCATGGAACAGAGAATGTCTTATTGCTTTCTATATAAATGTCGACAACTCAAAAACTAGTACATACGACCATAGGGTGTGGAGAACAGGGCTTCCCGTCCGCTCAGCCGTACTTAAGCCACACGCCGGGAGGTTAGTAGTTGGGTGGGTGACCACCAGCGAATCCCTCCTGTTGTATGTTTTGATCTTTTGTTCTCCCATAAAAGAGATGTCTTTTTGGGATATAGTGACTGCTTAGTCAACACCAGAGGCGTTGTTGAGGCTTCGGGGGAGCCGCTATTCATTGCGGTCTGCAGAAGACACACGAAAACTGTCCGAATTCTCTTGGAGACCGGAGCCAACATTCAAGCCGAGCGAATGGCCTATTCCTCTGACTGCTCGGTCTGGAACGCCTGTGGATATAACGGCACTTGCTGTCTATAAGGACGCGCAGTCCTCCTCTCCTATGGTGCGGCTCACCATGGCTAGTCCTTACCTCCACCAATTGGGCCTTCTCATCCTCACATCGTTCAGAATGAGCCCAGTCATGGAAAGAACATCTTCAAAAAAGCACGCCGTCACCTGGAAAAGAATGTGCCGAGTGTAGTAGTACCGTGGGCAGACAGGGATGATCCTATTATAACCAGGTTCTGAGTCAGGCAAGCAGTAAGCAAGGGCTGGCTCGAGGTTAGATATGGCTCTGAAGGCCATTGTCTATAGAGCCCATAGTTGGGGAGACACCACTAGAAGTAAAATCCTTGTAGATGTCCAATGCATGAAGAGGAGGCTCTTGGAATGACGTGGTAAATGCATTGTTTGGAAGAATCCCGACTCTCATGACTTCCTGAGCTAGCGTCCGTATCTGAATAGCGTCCAGCCCTGTGCAACACTATGCGTATAGACCCGTGTCTCTAGTGTTGCAAGTACAACTGCACCGCTCATGAACTCCTCATCCTAACATTATACAAGCTGCCGATATGCTCTCAGACGAGAAGAGTGCCAACTATCCTCAACGCACTCACAACGATCGACCCTCCAACCGAAGCATAAACCGCTCCATCTTCAAAGGGGCCGGCACAGGTAGGCGAAGACCTAGGAGATGGTAAAACACTGCCATTCGGGCCGGTCGAAGCCGTCGCATTCACATCGAGCATCGCACTAATCTGCGCCCACAGCTTGCAGACGAAGAAATCAATCGTGCCCGATGTACTCGAGTTCCCGAAAATCATTCCAGGTGTATTCGCGCCTGCCGACGTGATGGTGAACACCAACAACTGGATCGCGTCGGTGGACGGGTTGCCCGCTTCGACCATCGCAGTCCACAGGCTGATCATCTCCCTGCTCAGAGACCGCTCGGCGTCGGACAAGCTGCATGTCTCGATTTCCTTCACACACTAGGTATTGTTCATTGTGGTAGGTTAGCACTCCTGGCATGGGACCTAGAAGCCTCCTGACTTTGTCACAGACCTACAACCAGCGAAAGCTTACTGGGGCCACCAGAGTTCCGCCCTGTAAGGTGGCTGGAAGGAACGACAGTAGGTGGTAGTGCGCTGAATTATTTGATAGCTACGCAGAGACGTCGAGGTCAATAAGAGGACGCACACATTTCTCTGATATCTTGGTTAGAATTGGTGATCTGGGTGGAGGTAGGATGCACCCGTTATATTTGTTTTGAACCTCCTGAAAAACCTCACGTCAGTTATACAGGGTCAGGGATGTAATCCCAGACCTGTAGCACCTACAGCATTACGTGCACCTGAGTTAACCTATTGGCATTCTTGGAATACTGGAATTGATGTCGGGGCTTCGGGTTGTTTGGTATGCTTCCCTGGACCTGTAAACGCATTAGTTGATAATGACCTGCACAAGATACTTGAACAGGCGATAGATGGACGTTCGGCCTCTCAGCAGAACAGGCTGGCAAAGAGCACGTATACTATATTCGTCAACTGCTTGACGGGCATGGTAATATGAATGAAACTTCCGTAAAGCACCTGAAGGACAGGTTGCCCCCCGAATTTGGTGCTAAGAACATTCAGCGCCTCGCATCACTCCTTTGGTTGATGCTGCAACAAGACCCTAAAAAGCGAACTTCAACAGAATAGTTACTCAGTCACCCTTTTCTGCTCGCAGAAATCGAGGGCTAAGAAAAACACTGGCACGGGCTCTACTTGCTTTCAATTGCTAACCGAATACCGTGCATATTTATGTATGCTTTGCTTTTCCTAAAAACTAACATGTCTAGGAAACTATTTTCTGTCAGAAATAAAGACACCAAGGAACTTGGAGGCCATAAACGTGCCTTCAGCGTTACTGACATGGGTATCAACGCAAATGCTATCTGGTACGGTCCAGGTGACGTCGGCAAAAATTTGCACCGTGCCACCTGGTCTGAGATTGATGAGGCACGCGGTTTTGAGGATGTATTGGGTAACCTGGGGACCATTAGCCTCTCATTCTCACTCCTGGGTGATGGTACACACAGTCGTAATGTCGACCGGAGTAATTCATGTCAAGTTGAGGCCGAAGCCAAGCCAAGATTCGGGTGGGAACGGAGCTGTGTCAGCAGGCATATTCAGTTATTCTTTTGCTAGTGGAGAGAGTTGGGTACGTTGCTTGGCCTGGGGTAACTCGAGCTATGAAGAGGGTTTACTAGAGAACAAGGCACTAAGGAGCTACGGTCTTTATAGGATTTCCCAACGGCAAAAGGGACGAAGGAGTCGACAATGCGGCATCATCGGTACATTGGGTATGCAGGGATGGCGAGAATCAAATTGCTAGTTCGCCACCTGTGTGGCAGACTAACAACATGGGGCAATGAAGACAAAGATGGTGGGAATACAGATCTACAAGCTCCACCTTTAGTGCAAAAGTCCTGAGCAACCCCTCGTTCGAGTGTCAGAAAAAGTCCGCTTAGAAGAGATCGATCCACATGTTGTTTCAGCTGGAATGCATATTCTTCTTTCTATTCCTCCGACCTATATAGTAGGGTGCGATCAGCATTGGTCTGGGCTGTGGGACACAAAGAGTTGCACACGTAGATGGGGATCTCGTCCATTAACTCGATCCACACCGGTATTACGCTCCACGCTCCAAGATAGTTAACGGTCCACACACTCCCTGTTCTGTACGTCGATATACGGAAATTACTTCCAAGATGTGGCCAATCCATGCTGTCACATACAGTAAGATCCAGAACCTGGCTTGTATGGCCTAGGGCATGATAGGTTTATCTTGGCCGGCATCGTCGGTCTAACTACAGCAGGGCTGAAAAGATTGGCTAACTAAGAGGCCCTTCACCACCTAAAGCGTAGTTGCTCGTACACTATGGCCCGTGCACCACTGGCACCCAATGGCCCGTTTGAACCAGATCCACTGCAGTTGGCGCTAATGCAAGAGGATTATATTTGGGGTCCCACATGGGTATATTTCCCGCCTCTTCCTACGTGAGTAGTGGCTTGATTCGCCATTGCTGTCCCTAGTATTTCTACTACAAATATGTCCAGCTTTGTCTCCTATGTTTAGGAAGCATCCACGCAGCTATCTTCCCTGCGAATAGCGCTGCAATGTCGCTGTTGCCAACGGGCGCCAAACTATGGGTAAGTGAACACCAGACATAGTTTACCGTCAACGTTACCTGCCGCATAGCAGGAAGTAACTGTCCTATCTCACTCTAGCTTTTGAATCTGGGAATCTTGGACCTTGATGCTGCGAACGTGCTGATGGGAGCAAATCAATTCCCAGCCCACCTACCACCGCAGCCACACGAGCGACGCGACTTGATAATGATTGCAGCCTTGATATTCCATCCCGAAATTGGGTTGATTCTTTTCGACACTGGATCTTGCGAGGATATAATCGGGAGCTGGGGCACGAGGGCTATGGAGTGTGCGCCGAGAATCTGGAACAAGTCAATCCACGGTCTGCCCGAGGCGATCAAAGCCACCGGCGCTGGGGAAATAGAGGATGTTAAAGCAGTGGTCTTGAGCCATCTTCACTGTGACCATGCAGGGGGGCTGGAGCACTTCTTTGGTACAGGTAAGCTCGGTACGTGAATGCTTAATTAGGAAGTGACCTGTCTTAACCTAGAGCGTAGACATACCCATTTGGTGCCACGAGGAAGAGTTCAAGAATGCGTTCTGGACCTTCGCTACTGGGATCGAGCGTGGCACATACCTGGGCGACTACCTTGATGTGTCACATTTGAATTGGAAGACATTTTCCGGGCAGTCCTTCGAGCTCTTTAACGGCATTATTATGCACCACTGTGCACGACATACACCTGGCTCTGTTGCAATGGAGCTCAACCTTGAACACACAGGCACTGTAGTCCTGACAGGCGATATGTTCCACGTCTGGGAAAACTACGAGCAGGGATTGCCACCGGGGACTTTGACGAGAGACTTCAACGCATGGCATCGGAGTCGAGAGTATATTCGAAATCTGGTCATCCGGAAGAAGGCAAAGGTGGTTCTTGGGCACGATTTGCGCTTCTTCAATGCATTTGGCCCGGGTGCAGCGTCTTGAGTCTGGCGAGTCGACCTGCGTACAGTATACAGGCCGTCAACGAGCACCGGTTTGGCCTTCGTACTAGCTTTCATAGTCTCCCCTTCCCATGTGGGGGCAGTCTACCAAGACGATGATAGTGAAATGTTACAATATTGCGTCCGTTTGTTGTGTCAACAATCACCTGTTTTCCATCGCGTACGTAGGCCTGTAAAGAAAGTAGAATGATGCCTACGGCCTGAACTTTCTGATTTAGCCAGTTAGTTGAAGAAGGGAAATTGCCAAACATAGATTCTGCAGCGCCCTGAAGAAAGCACAGGCTTTTGTTGCAATGCCAGCGATGGCTCATGCTGGCTCGTATCTCCTGATAGAAAAGGACAAATCAACTGCCCTCCATGTCACATACGAGGAGCACAGTAGGCCAGAATTAGAGAAGAATCCAATCTTATAAATTCAAGCCACAACTCATCCCGGTAGCTAACTCCCCCACACTTCATTAGATATCCCTACCCGTTGTAAGAAGACTTCAATACATGAGCTTGCTGGCTTCAGGTCCAACTGATAGCCATCCGCACTCAGGAATCCTCCACAGAAGGCGGAAGTCTGATGCGAGTTAGATCGCTCGTTACATTAATTAAATAAGCGCACGGGGCCGGGAACGGAATGAACAAACCCCTAAATGCACGAAGGAGTGGGGAAGGAGAGTTAGCCCCTTTTTTTGGCAAGGGCAATTGGTGGTGCATGGAGGTCGACATCTCCGCTTCTTTTGAGGGGTTATAGTGTAGAGGCCCTTAAGTGGGTGTAAGCGTATATTGCATACGAGCGAGGAAAACAGGCTAGCACTACTCACCTTTTTTCCAACGCTATTGTAACCTGCTTATATGCCCAGCAAAGTGGAGAAGCTCGTTGAAAGGCCTAATACATCGTCAACAGTGACAAATCGTCAGTCTGCATTTATATGCAGATGCCGTACAACCTACATTATCTTAGAGATAACATCTTACATTTTTGTTGCTCTGACTTGACTCCTACCTGACCAAAGATAATGTCTCTATTCAACCCCCCTCCGAAGCCAGAGACCCCGCTGGGTTGGCACCGAGTGCTCTCCCCAACAGCGGCTGTGAAGGTATCTCCCGTCTGTCTAGGCGGTATAAGCATTGGCAATGCATGGAGTGAGCTATTTGGACGAAGGGAGGACCATTCTGTCATTCTCGATCACTTCTTCGCACTGGGGGGCAACTTCATTGATACTGCTAACCAGTATAATTACGAGGAATCTGAAAGGTTGATTGGCGAGTGGATGGAGACACGGGGTACGCGCGATCAAATGGTTATCGCCACCAAGTACTCAGCCCCATATCGCGCTTACAACCGTGCTTCCGAGCCGATACAGAGCAACCTGGCTGGGAACTCAGCCAAGAGTATGCACATCTCCATAAGAGACAGTCTGAAGAAGCTAAGGACTACTTACATTGATATACTTTATGTCCACTGGTTAGTTCTTTGTTGTCCTGGCGGCATATCTGACACCGACCTAACAAACGTCTAGGTGGGAGCTTGCCGCCTCGGTCGAAGAGGTGATGACTCATTTGCATGCATATGTCATGGCCAGGCAGGTTCTCTATCTCGGAGTCTCTGATACCCCAGCATGGGTGGTTGTGAAGGCCAATGACTGTACGTCTTTGGGCTTCTGCCTACGATATTGTTGATACCTTTCTAACTCTACGGCATAGTTGCTCGTCGAACTGGACTTACGCCTTTTTCCGTTTATCAAGGCCGATGGTGTGCCTCACGCAGGGACGTGGAATCGGAGATTATACCCATGTGCGAGGACCAAGGCATGGCCTTTGTGTCGTGGGGATCGCTCGGAGGTGGCCTGCTTGCAACCGCAGCGGGGCGGGAAGAGATAGAAAAAGATCCAGACGCCCCAAAAGCTCCTTACTGATTCGAAAAGGGCGACGCTGCGGTGTGTGACGTTTTGGAGCAGCTGGCTCGAGCTAAGAGTACCACCCTGCAGGCCGTAGTATGTCCTACACCACCTCCGAAACCAGGTCCCTTGCCACGTTAACAGAGACACAGGCATTGGCATATCTCTTCCACCAAAGTACCTATGTCTTTCCAATTGTGGGGGTGCAGACTGTGGAGCATGTCAAAGCACTGCCAGATGCATTGCGCGTGAGACTCTCTACGGACGAAATCAATGCCATCCAGAATGCCGCGCACTTTGATCCTCTCTTCCCTAACAACTACTACTTCCCCTACGAGAATGGGAGAGGATACAGTCTCCGTCTGACTGTAGCGGATCAGAAAAACTATCGATCGGGTGCATGGATTGACGCTCCTCCGAAACAGCCAGTAAGCCAAGTTTAGGGGCCTCCAATTCGGAAACATACACTGATAGATTATAGCATTATGCGCCACGTGATTGAACCAGACACCAAGCTGTTCACGTCGTCGCACCGCAATAGTTCTTCATGGCTTCGAGGGGCCTGCATTCACGAGGTGTGCGTGATGAGAGCCTGTTGCATTGCTTCTATCAAAGTTGGAAATTGTTTTTCCTATGCGATCAAAGCTTTTACTCATAGTTTGGGAATGCCCTGTTTGATCAGGAACCAAATGGGTCAAGGCATTTATCAAATATGTATGATGACAAATAGGATTCACCTGCACATCAACGCATTTCTAGTATTTATTGCTACAAGCTTAGTCTCTGAATCAGAATAGCGTCGCTTGCGTTCTTGCGGGTGTCATTCCTTTGCTCGGCTCTCATGCCCGAAGGCGAAGGCGTACTTCACCTCTAACCTGTCTCCAGTAATTCGTCGCTTCTAGGATCTCGCTGCAACCTTGTAGAAGCCACCCCCATCTTTTAAGGAACGGCACTGTTGCTTCCCAATTACGTGGATCTGATGGCTCGCCCCATACGATTAAGCCAGCACCCTCCGTACCATTTCCTCCCCATTCTACAAGGTCGGCCCACAGCTGTTCTTCCTCGTCATCGGTCAAGATATTGAACACACAAGTAACCGCCAGTAGATTGTCTCGCATCCTAGCCAGAGGGAATAAATCGATCCAAGGGTGATGTAGGGTTCTCAGTTGGAGGTCCGTAGGAATCAACGATGTCGGGCCGGCAGATGGTAAGATATCTGCGGGCTTCACCGGGCCTATGAAGCCAAATGGCGAAACAGCATGGCAGATGAGCCAATCAACTGGTAGATTAAGGGCTCTTGCGTTTGATGTCATAGCATTAATTGTATTGAGTTGGATTACTCTCATGAGCTGATCGGTATCAAGTTGGTTGGTCATATAGTTGTGCAGTGCGTCCTGAGCAAACCGCTCCAGCAAACCGCGCCTTTGACGAGCAGTAGCCAACGTGAGTTGTTCATTAATGGTTCTTTCTCCTGCATTAGTGGCCCCTTCTGTGGCCCCTTCCTTGGCACCCTGGTTTAATTTCCTCTGGCGCCCTTTGTTCCACCCATGTTAGTCTATGGACAATAAGTAGTATTAAAATCACTCACAAGCCCGCTGGTTCAACCTGTTCTGTAACTTTCTCCTCTCCTTCCTATCGGTGACACCAGCCCAATCCTCGTTCTGGCGCTTGATGTAGCCCTGGTGAGGCATTTGCCGTAGTACAATGGGTTGGTCTAGCCTGTCGGAAGACGCCATGATGTGATCTGACGGTGGATTGAAGGTCGAAGGAGTGTCCGAAGAAAGAAACGGCGGAGCAGAATGCAGGCGGCTTACATGATGTTTAAGGTTTGCTGAAGTTTGAGTAAGTTCTTGTGTCATTGGGCGACTCCATGGATCCTGTTCGGGCACTAATGCACCTGGATTATATTCTTTATCGCCAAGCACCAATCGAAAAGTAGCGCTGCTCCGTTTATCCACTATACGCCGGGTTCCTATTGGATCTGTTCTTTGGATCACACTCGTGGTCTTGGCACCCGCTAACCATGAGGCCGGTGGGACTTGGTCACTTGTTCGTGATTTTGGGTGGCAATTCGGAGGTTACGTTGAAACGGGATTCCAGCGCGGCCGAGAAACCTCCCCTTTGAGGCAGTGGCATGACGACCCCTGTGAGATGATCCTTTCTTGTTCCGGAAGTCTTATAAGCCCATTGCAGCCGTGGAGCCACGGTACTCGGGACAATGCAATGATCAACGCTAAAGTAAAGTCGCGTGGGGCTAATGCTCATCTCGCCGAGCCTGATGCACGCCAGTACCGGTTCAGACCAGGAATGCTTCACGTTGATCAGAGACACATATTGTACCTAAAGGGGTTCATCTCTGACGAATCACACGTCTCGGCATGATGGCAAGTCTTGGTGAAGAGCATTGGCGCCACGCGGCCCTGAGTAGGTCAACATTAGCCGTGATACAGGCAGCAGCATGGGAATCATGGGCTATAAAGCTCACGACACGCTGCGTGACTTATCGGCTCTTCATTCTTCATTCTTCCTTCTTCTTTTTCCAATCACCCAACTTACCTAGCCCTTGGCCATCGACTGCAGGCATCATGAGGTTCTCTAGGAACACTATCGCCGCCCTTGGCATGATGCTTCCCTTCCATCAAATGTCAGCATGCGCACAAAACCTGTCGTATGGAGCCGATAACTTCTACCGCAGCGATATTGTGACGGTTACGCCAATTACCTTCCAGGATCAATACCGCACAATAATCCAGGGAAATCTTTTTACCCCCAACAATTTCAGTCACAGCATTGACTCCCCTGCTATTATTGTGGGCCACCCAATGAGTGCGGTGAAGGAGCAGAGTGCAAATCTCTACGCCACGAAATTGGCCGAGCAAGGCTTTGTCACCGTTTCGTTGGATCTCCCCTTCTGGGGTGCCAGTGGCGGTGAGCCACGCAACGGGGTATCTCCAGATATCTATGCAGAGGCATACAGCGCTACTGTAGATTATCTCGGCACGCAAGACTTTGTTAATCGTGAGCGGATTGGTATTCTTGGTATTTGTGGAAGCGGCGGTTTCGCGATCAGTGCGGCAAAGATTGACCCGCGCCTGAAGGCTATTGCAACAGTAAGCATGTACGATATGGGCGCTGTTAACCGCGATGGACTACGAAAGTCACAGACCCTTGAGCAGCGCAAGGCTATTATCGCCGCGGCCGCCGAGCAACGCTGGGTCGAGGCGAATGGGGGTGAAATCCAGTACTCTGGCGGTGTCCCAAGTCAGCTAACGGCAAACACAAGCGCTGTTGATCGTGAGTTTTACGACTTCTACTTTACACCGCGTGGCGAGTTTATTCCCGAAGGCACCAGGCGGGAGCTAGAAACCCAACGGACAACTACAAGCAACCCGAAATTCATGAACTTCTACCCATTCAATGATATTCATTCGATTTCGCCCCGGCCTCTTCTGTTTATTTCAGGCGACCAGGCACACTCGCGTGAGTTTAGCGAGCGCGCATATGCACTTGCAAAGGAACCGAAGGAGTTGTTCTGGGTACCAGGTGCTGGCCACGTCGACCTCTATGATCGTGTGGGCCTCATTCCATTTGATAAGCTCACCCGATTCTTCCGGGCGAACCTCGATTAGAGAAGAGTGCATCTCTTCGAAAGTGGAATGGAGAGTTCCGTCACTCATTTACTTCTTCTGATTGGGCCCTTGGCTGCAATCTGGCTGCTTGTTCCACAAGGTACGAAGACAGCTACTGTCCTCTAACTACTTGATTGCGTGGTAGTACTGAAGCAACCTTGGAATGATATTGGACCTGCATCACGTGGTTCAGGTTATTTGTTCCGCCGAGGTAGTAGCTAGTTAATTTTATGTATAAATTTTATCCAACATGCACCATGTTTACTGAAAGATCTCCCACCGCATTCGCTTTCGAATCGCAGTCAGGAGCGTAAGAAGCGCACCCTTCAAGAGGCGTCCATCGGGCTTTGATCTTAGCTTAGGTATTCTCTGAGCTGGTCAGATGTTTCGTTGCCAGATACGTAGACAGATTCGTTAGTCTCGTCACTATCGCCAATGGCTGCATCCTCCATGGTAAACATGAGCTGGGGTTTCTCTGTTCGACTTGTCGACTCCTGCGAGTCGTCGCGGGCGAGAGTTTGGCCTTTTTGAAAGTGGGACTTGGACAGCCACTTGGAGAATTGCCTAAACGGTGAATAAAAAGCAGGTGGTCATACTCCTGAGGGCGTTACTCGGTAAGCGTCAATAGGGGAGGGATATTGTCGGTTTGCCGTATTCTGTTTGAAGGCGCCACATTCCTGCACGGCGAGCTTTCCACAAATAATCTGCTGCACCGAGGGAACTGTACGCTCGCACTAATTTGAACCTCCTCCAGTAACCCCTATGAAACATACCCTGGTAAAACCGCTGGAACATCGCCTGGTATTAGAATGTTTTCAATGTTTAAAGGCAACGAAGCTAATGACTGTCTGAATTGCCACTTCGTAATTTCTTCAAGGGAAGGAGGACCCATCTCGCCACTGCCCTCTGGTATCTCGCCCCTAGGTGCGTGAAATCACCATCCTAGGTCATAGCTGAGGATATTCGCGGGATTAGTCGGCCTGCTACTAGGAATGCTCCCCGATACTAAGACTATAAAGCTTATACTCCAGAGATCTCTGCTTATTAAAAAGTACTTATCTATACAATTTCTTTACTTTACTGCAGTAACTAGGTACATATAAATAAGAATCACCTGGTAGTAAAATATGATAATAATAATAAAGGATTCAATCCAAATCAATTCACTTAATCACCTGGCTGTGTGGATATAAACCGATCCACAGTTTCGTGTATATACATGGACGTAATGTCGGCCTGCTAGGTGGTGCAGTAAGCAAGGCAGTAATCTCCTATGATTATTTTTTTCAAGAGGCCTTGATGTGTCCTTGAAGTAAAAGCCTATAGCCTTAGTTAGGGGAGGACAATAACAAAGTTTGTAAGCTTATGGTTGTTCGAGCGGATTATTGACATGCGCTATCGACCAGCTTTCTGGCCGCCTAAATTAGTAGTAGAAGAATCCCCATAACGCATTACTCGACCGCTCTGCTGGTCTTGGCTGATATATAAATATTATGCGCTGTCCGGCCTTGTGGTGGGGATTTTATGTGTCCATTGGAAAGCCTTCAATGTCTGATCATGGAGTTGGAATAGGAACCACTCATAATAGACATCTGAGAAAGGAATGTTAACCAGCCTCGCTATAGGAGTAATTAGATTGTACAGTCAATACGATGCAAAATAAATCCGACTGCAAGTGGGGTGAATCGTGGATCGATCCTCTGATCTCGGAGTAAAGCCGCGACCTTCTCTACTGCTTTCGTAACTTTCCAGTACATGAACTTCATTTAAAGAAAGTCACTGTTTCTGATATATATTTTCCTATTGTCCAGCCCCAGAGGCTCAATTCTTGAAATATATTTTTAAAGATATGTAGGCTAGGTCAAAATAGGTTAGATACCTACCTAATCAGGTTAGTGTCACGGAACCTGCCGGCTCGGGACGGTTCGGGGCGGTGCGGGTTCGAGAGTTCTGTCATCTTGAGTACTACGTAGTATAATCAAGTTGTATGGCAGCACCAGGACATTTTCGTGCACTCGAGGTCCCCTGCACAATGGAATCCGAGGGAGCCCAAAGGTGTTCTGCTGAATCCGACAATTCGTTGACCCTTCAACGTAATTCGGTGAACTACCGATGTAACCAAGGGCCAAGGCATGTTTCACGAGGATGCCAGTTCCGTGGAATTGACCTAGGCGACAATGCTGAGTTGGAGAACTGTCCCACATTCCATACCCCAGATCCAATTGACTGGCTCTAATTCTTGCAAAGCATCTCATACCTGAGCACCCTTGCTAATTAGTGTTAATGAGCAGAATTATCTGGAGTGTCCCAAGAATATGCTGCAGGCTCTAACGTGTACCATATCGCCATATAGCATTAGTCGAGATCCCAAAGCGTCGCTAGTTGATCCAGGAATTAAAAAGCACTCCCTTATTTCCATGAAATACTGCTTCTGCATTGTATACAAACTTGTAGTAACTTTGACATGAAACAATTTAAGTCCATGAAAGAAGATCTTCGGCGTTGCGGTAAAATAAGGACTTCTGGCCCATTGAAGAAACGATTAACGAAGGAAATACCTGAGGGGTTGCGCAAACTTGGCCAAATAAGTGTGAACCATCCTTTGTCTCTGTTATAATGGGGTTCAACGTTTGGGGATGACATAGATGAGCTCCTCTGGACAGATTATACGGTGTGTTGCGAGATGAACATATCATCCACGTCTTGATCGACCAACTTCTTCCCGTATACTTTTTTCAACTGCTTGAAAAGGTCCTTGTTTATTGTGCCCACATGGGGAATGTACTGAAAATCGAGCTGGACCTTTTGCACGCTGCTCTGGCTTTTCCCGTTCTTCACAACTTCGGTCCAAGTCCTCCCTTGGGACGTGATATAGAATAGCCTAAGTGTCGGCACCACGAGTTTCTCTGTTAGACCCGGTACACTTCGAAGATCGGCTTGCTTTGTTATAAGTGTAAAATTAATAGGATCATTGATATGGATATTCCCATCCAGGATTTGGCGCACTTGCTCCGTAAGTATCTTGTCCAGCTTGGCGTATTCAGCTTGGTCAAACTGCTGAATCTCCTGCGCGAATTGCCTGATGAACTGGGGATGGACATCGGATCTGTTGCAAGATTGACTGAACTTAGCTGAGGCCATGGACTTCTTGTTTATGACAGCAGCTAATTGCCTGTGATTGATCGCATCGAAGTAGGCTTCCGCAACCAGTTTCATGTGCAGGGAGGTTTCATTAATTGCATCTATCGGTTTACCTCGCCTATTGCCTTCTTGGTGTATTTTATTTGCAGTATAGACATCAATCAGCGAGTGGATAAAGTCAAGCATTTTCAAGGCCTTCTTGGCCTCGTGTTCCAGATCACCGCTGATTCCCTTGGGTATGATCTTGATGGCAGTTGCGCCCTTGGCTTTGGCCTTTTTGCCACTCTTAGCAAACATCGTCGTTGCAAAATGATTGGCACGATTATTTTCAGGTTCCTCCAGCATGCGGTCTAGGATTGTATCGTCGTTCAAGGCCTCGGATGTGACATCTCGGTGCAGCTTGTGGCCTCCGGAGGCTTTCAGCAGTGGGAGCATATACCGGCTCTGGTCATCCCCCACGCAATACTGAAGGAAGAATTGTTCGCCACTACCAACGACTCCCGCAATGCTGCCAGGCCCCAGCGAGAGTGACCCACCGAACGAGTAGCAATTCTCGGAGTCGGTACTGGGGTCGTATATGAAAATATGCTCAAGCTTTGTCGTATAATTCAACAAATCCTTGCCGGGAGGGATGGCCAATGCTGGCGCTGGATCCCTACAGAGGTAAACATATTGAGTCGTCTGATTGGCGACTGTGCTTTCTTCAATTTCAACGGAAGCCATGGCAAAGGAAGCGGGGTGTGAAGCAAGTTTTGAATTAAGTCGTCGTACTTGGAAACTGTTTAGACGATCCTGATGAGGTCTGCGATGCGTTGGGCTGACTTCCAGCCGCTTGATAGCTTTATATACCTTACGATGTAGCAATGCTCATCTGTACTCCATGATGTAATCATGATTGACATAGCTACCGACTGATACGAATGCGTCCTTGCCATCCATTTGGAAGGAGTCAATAATGTCATAGCATGTGAAAACGTACCCGGTTGCGGTTTGTTACCACTAATACCTAGATGTCAAGTTCCATCTGGCCCAAGTCTATGATGCGCATGACGGGATACGGTGATGTCAAATGCAGACTGAGCCATGTTCTGTTCAATTTACTTGACGCATTCATCAACTGACATAGTATCTGATGTGTCTAGTGACACATCATCGGCCGGATGCGTCGACGATATACTCTAGAACCTGTATGTATGAAGTAATTCGATAGGACAATTGGGTGATCTCGTATAGAAGCTTCTTCTCAAACTGCCTGTGTTCCATTTAAATTATATTGTGTTCCATTTCTCTACGCAGCCCATCCCCGCCTCCAACTCCATGTGTTATTGCTCTCGCTTCAAACATTACTACGTTGTGACTTCGTTTCATATTGTCCAATAAAGACTTCTAGCCATGGCGTCGACGAAGACCCTCCGGGCATTCTTAGAAACCGCTTCGAAAGAGCCAAAGGAACAGGTCGCAGCAGGGCAGATTCCCATGCCCCCGGTGCTTCTTTTTGCCCCCCGGCATCATGCTGAAGACAAATTGCACACAGAACTGCTCGAAATGACAGGCAAGATCTTTCTCGAGCTCGGGGAAAACTTGACCAAGAAGCAAACATACAATCAGATCGACACTGCCGACCAGGTGCTTCAAGCAATGGCTGACGTGGCAAACGCGGCCCAAGCAAGCATTGTCCCCGGAGGCAGCATCTCGAAATTAGTGGATGTGAGACCACCTGCGAACATGTCAATCAATCGAGATATACCGAGAGAGGACCTGCACCGGGAACTTCTGGACGTGTTGTTCTCACATCTGATCCACGACAAGCGGACATTGCCCGACTTAGATCACCTGCTTCAGCAATTCGTGAAGGCCTTCTCACTGCTCCCAATTGATGCAGATGGAAAACACATCGTGTTCACGTTCTTTGTCAATGAGGTGCATCGGAACAACATTGGCAGTGAGCAATCTCCAATCTATGACGACGTCCAATCCATCATGATGAATACCGTCCGAATGACTACGGACGTGTATCGTGATCTCGTCACGAAAGATGAGAAGCCCTTGAGAAGTTCGGCGACGAATGCCACGTCCTCGAAGAATGAGACTGGGAGGCATGCGCCCACAAGGGAACAGGAGGCGCCCAAACATTCCACTGAGCAGCGGACGTCTTTTCTGGATATGCTTCGGAATGCTTTGGGGGCCCCCGAGACCTCAGAATCGGACAATGAGCCTGATCCCCCTGAAGATAAAGTCACACTGAAGATGGACTATCGTATCATCACCGCAAAGCTGAAGTCAAAGAAATTTAAAAAGGCGCAGGGAGACAT
Source organism: Aspergillus sergii (assembly GCA_009193525.1). Lineage (NCBI taxonomy): Eukaryota > Fungi > Ascomycota > Eurotiomycetes > Eurotiales > Aspergillaceae > Aspergillus > Aspergillus sergii. The sequence continues at coordinate 265,853 of ML741763.1, forward strand.
CGATGAGAGCATGAGAAGAGCAGTCAAAATGGGGGCGAAGGAATATGGAGAAAAGGTTACCAAAGTGTTGTATGTACCTAAATAAGCCCATTATTGGGGGTAATGTGAAAGGCGTTGGTGAGGAACTCATGATTACCTTAGTTAAGCAAGACGTAGCAACCATTGCAGTGTGAAGGGAGTCCATAAATGTAATTATCATCCTTTATAACCTCCACTGGATGGTAGCGTTTATAGGCGCGTGTATTTGCTGTTCAATCGATCAAGATCCATTAACCTGATAGAGCCTAACTATTGAAGCGTTTGGCTATGCAGGTTCCTGATACATATGCAAGGGGTCCGCTGGGCACATTCTTTCGTGGTCTGCCGTGAGGGGACTGAAAAGAATATTTCTAAAATAAGTTTAGTAAAAGACAATTGCATTATAATGCTTCCTAGGTGTCAAGGATATAGTACGATTCATCCTATTGCAGCTGTGTATACAGTGAGCGGTATATGGGTGTGGGCCCAGTCCAATTGACAATGTGCTTGAACGGAATATGCGCCCTGTGGTTCAGGTAAGACGCAGGACAGTGTGGTAATAGGCACTGTACCGCATGTCCCCAGTCTTGAACTTATAGGCTAAATAGCACTCGCTCTTGTGGTCATCATAAGTGATGGCCCTACACTTGTCGTCCTCGGAGCACCTTTCCACGCATTGCTTCAAAGTTAAACCACGTACTCCCTTTTTCACGTCATTGATAACTTTTTTATTGTCAGCAGCAGGTCTCACATACGATACCAAGGTTTGTACATACTAAAGCCACACAAGGTGTACCATTTATTTCCGTTGAGAGAAGCGGTGGTCAACGAACCAGACTTGCCTGATTGGTTGTTAGCATAACATTCATCTTGCTGGAATTCGGTCGGGTCTTACACTTGATCTCTCCCTCTGTCATTCCCCAGGAAGAGCCTGACTTCTTGCACTTTTCCAGGTCATCCGCACATTGATCAAGTTCATCGGCTTTCTTTTGGGAATCCTGCAGGTCGGATTGGCACTTGCGCTCCTTCTTCTCACACTCGTTCTTCTCATCCTCGCAGGTAAGAAGGTCCTTTTGGCATTTACGCTCTTTCTTCTCAGCCTTGTCCTTGTCATCTTCACATGTTGTAAGGTCATTTTGGCACTTGCGCGCCTTCTTCTCGCACTCCTCATCACCAGGCGTACAGTTTGCCAGGTCAGTTTCGCACTTGCGCTTCTCCTTTTCCAAGTTATTCTTTTCGTCCTCACAGGTAGTAAGGTCTCCTTGGCATTTGCGCTCTTTCTTCTCGGCCTTGTACTTGTCATCTTCACATGTTGTAAGATCATTTTGGCACTTGCGCGCCTTCTTCTCGCACTCGTCATCACCAGGCTTGCAGTTTGCAAGAGCAGTTTCGCACTTGCGCTTCTCCTTCTCCAAGTCATACTTTTCGTCCTCACAGGTAGTAAGATCATCTTTGCACTTGCGCGCCTTCTTCTCGCACTCATCATCACCAGGCTTGCAGCTCGCAAGGTCAGTTTCACATTGGCGCTTCTGCTTCTCGCATTCCTCTTTATCATTTACGCATTTAGCGCAATCGTCCTCACTGTCGAGGCATGTCTGGGATGTCATCCAGATGCAGTCTGGGGAACTCCCCGGGGATGGTCCAATATATGTCAGCTTGCTAGAGAAGCATAGTCCTCTATCCCAAATAGTTGCCTTGCAATCTTCGGTGCTGCAAAGATCGGCACATTCTTCGATTGTTTTTGCAGATCTAGGTTCGGCGGCCGGGTCAATTAAACAGTCATCGCAAAGGTATCTAATCTTGTTTCCCGATGGCAGCGTCACCAGATCATCACCTCTTGGGCAGATCTTGTTGTATTCCGCATCACTTGTCTTAGAGAGCACAGAGGTGATCAATGGGAGCAGTAGTAAAAGAAGGGTGCCGAACATCTTGAAATAATAGTAGAAGAGATCATTCGGTGACCAATTGAGAAACTTTCAAAAGCATGGTGGTCAAGTGTTGTAGCAGAGCAATTTCGTCCTGTTTAAGTATCTGGATGTTCATTACAAAGAGAAAGCAAAAGAGACCCAATCGACGTGTAATCGACTATGTGTGGCAAGGGTGGGAGAGCCATTTGTGAAAGAAAGGATACCTCATCCAATTGTAATAGGCACTCTTTCTCTTACATCACGGCCAAGTCGAGCCCGGCCACGGTGCTGTTTTCATCGAGAACCTTTTTTCGTCTCCCTCCAAGCTTCGATCAGAACCCTAGCTATGATGTAGTACTCAGACAATCTCCTTCTCAAAACAGGAGTGCAACTTTCCTGAAGGCTGCAACCGTCGTACCGAGCTGAGCTAACTGTCGAGTTGAGAGGTATAGACCCACGAAACATTCTGACTTTGTACGTCACAATGAAAGCGGGCCTATCTAATTACATCTCTAGCTTTGTAGAGCCCCCGGCATTCTGAAGATCGGACCTGATGTCATAACTGGTGGACAGACATATCCACCAGTTGAGTTTACTTTGCAGGTCCCCCACTGGGCTTTAGATCGATGGTGCAGGGCGATGATGTGTCAAAACGATCTCACTCTTTTCATTCTTTTCTTTCGCTTTTTCTCTCTCTCTAGTCTCACATATTCGCTATCACCGAGAGCAAATAAGGCCTTCCCATTCACTCCTGACCCTTAAGTATCCTATACTGTTATATTATCGGATTACTATGAAGCCAATCCTACTTGCAGCGTCTTTGCTGCTAAGCTATACGGCAGCTGAAATTCACCGACTACCATTGGAAAAAGAATTTCTCGTTAGCCACCCCTCATTGGAGCGTTGGATGAAAGCAGAACCGATTTTAAAGCTAACTTTATACAGGACTTTGGCAATGGTGATGATAATATTCGTACATCCTCACAGAGGTACATAGGCGCCAACACTCACCAGAAAGCCTTGCAAGACTACGGACCGGATACTCTGGGTTATGACATACCGGTCAAGAACCACAGAAACACTCAATGTACGAGCCCTCAATCCTTACTACATTGCTCTCTCCTGAACCGTCATATGTAGACTTTTCCACCATCAGGATCGGCACCCCTCCCCAGAAGTTCAAGGTTGTCCTTGATACTGGTAGCGCTAACTTGTGGGTTCCCTCTTCGAAATGCAAAACATATTCCTGCAAAAAGCATAAGAAATACAAATCAGCTTTATCTGATACGTATCACAATAATGGGAGTGAGTTCGAGATATACTACGGCTCTGGGGGTATGACCGGTCACGTCTCCGAGGACATTTTTACAATCGGCGACCTCAAGGTCCAAGAGCAGCTATTTGGGGAAGCCACGAAAGTTTCTGGCTTTTCCAATGTTAAGGCTGATGGCATCTTAGGCTTGGGATTTGCTTCAATTTCTGTGAATAGCATTCCCCCGCCTTTTTATAACATGCTCGACCAGGATCTTCTGGACGAGCCGGTCTTTGCCTTTTACCTCAGTGACACATACAAGGGGCGTGCTTCTGAGGTTACCTTCGGCGGTGTTGACGAACAACACTATAGTGGGGAAATAGTGAAAATCCCTCTTCGTCGCAAGGCCTATTGGGAGGTTGAATTTGGTGGACTTTTCTTCGGAGACAATTTCGCTGATGTTGAAGATACTGGTGCTATTCTGGATACTGGCTCTTCATTGATCGGTCTACCGTCTGATCTCTTCGAAACGGTGTAAGTTGTCCTTTCATTCCGATAGAATATGCTACACGTGCTTAGTTTCCCGTTCTAGGAACAAGGAAATCGGCGCGACGCAGGATTATCAGGGCAGGTACATACTGGACTGCGACAAGCGGAGCTTCATGCCTTCCCTTACATTTGTTCTGGGTGATTATAACTTCACTATTGGTCCCAAAGACTATTCTCTTCAAGAGCAGAACTTTTGCATGAGTGCCCTGGTCCCCATGGATTTCCCTGGTCCCACAGGCCCTTTGGTTGTGCTTGGAGACGCATTCCTCAGAAGGTGGTATAGTGTGTATGACTTTGGTAACGGTGCCATCGGCCTAGCCAAGGCAAAAGGCAAAGAATAATGGTTAGTGGTGTCCGTCAACTTGAAAATTTGGAGTACATGTATCTACCGGAAAATGCTTCAGTGGTTCCTTAATTGGCATCCCGTATTCCTTTCCACAATAGCCTAAACGGATACATGAGGGACATTCATGCCAGGGATTTGAGTTCCGTGGCTGGTTAAACCGTTCTCAGCTTCTCTCCTATGGTCGGATTTAGTATGCGGAATCGGCCCAGTTTGAAATTTTCGCATGCCACATCGGATGCCTTGTATGTTCTCTTGTCCTTTGCGGAATGTGGGGATATAGGCCCACCTTTTGGGGTTCCGTGGATAGGGTCGGCCCAGACAGAGAATGCCGCATGTCATATGGTGTCATTCAAAGTCAAATTTGAACCGGGCATATTGTATGCACAATCTTCTGTCATACGGCGGACTAAGTAATTGATAGGGTAACCCATGATAACGAAGTGAATACGCCCAGTCGTGGTTGTATCGGTATTCAAGGGGGTTTTTGGGGCGTAGCTGATGATCAGCCTTTCCAAATGTGCCCCTTACTTTGCGGAAGACATGGGTGTATACACAGTTGTTTGATAGACCCAGGCCACCTGTGCTCCAAGGGACTCATCTACCTTCCCATTCTCGATTTCGCTCATGATACCGATCATATCTCAATACAATCGTCGAGGTGCCCATAGTACTTTGCACACAATTTCTGCGGGCGGCATGGTATGGCTTAGGGAATGTGGAGTCATGGTACACTGTGGCTTTGAGTTGTGCAGTTCCGATACCACTGTGGGTACTTCCTCTTGAGGAGTTCCCTCTGCGCTCCGTTACATGTCCCATGCAGTCTGATGTACTGGATCTATAGCCCGATGAACCACAGTAACAGTTTCATGAAAGCGGAATTGACTAGGACTTCAGCAGAGCAAGAACCACCAGTTACTTGCTTTCAGTCAAAGATCACTGACGTATTCTCGACGACACGAATCAAAACGAGAATGCCGAAAGCAGCGGTATTTGCCATTTTGATCTCGGATTGACGTTCGCTGCCTGAGCATCCGGTGAAAGCCTTTGGCTCTATGACTTCACGACGGAGCATCTTGGATGGCTATTGCATTGTAAATGATTCATTGACGCAATCAACGCAGTCATTGACAGAAACATCTTGTTCGTATTCAACGAGGTTACCGGAAATGTATATTTCCAGTGTTGGGGCTGAAATGGCCAAGCTACTAAGAGACGTATAAGAGATGCCAGAACGGCCCTGCTTGTTTCCCTCTTCAACAACATCTGACAAACATCTTTTCGCATCGTCTTATCGTCATTAAGAATTGCCATGGATAAGGTGCTCTGTGCTCTTCTGCTTAGTGCAGGCATGTGGATTGGCCCTGTCGCAACACAGGAAGCCGAGCCCAAGCAAGTCCGGCTATCCCCTCCTTCGCCCTCGAGGCTAGGATCTATGCCTATGTCGCCGCCCCGTTCCATCACATTGAAGGACTTGCGGGTTATGAAAGACCAATACGGCAATGAGCAATGTTGCCCGCCTGGGACTATGCTCGTCGGAGGCCAGTGTATCTTGCCCCATAGCAATGTCTGCCCTGAAGGCACTGTACAGGAGGGAAATGTATGCGTGGGCAAGCCGTTATGTCCTCCGAAATTCCACTATGACGGCCAGAAATGCATCTCAAATCATCCCCCACGTTGTCAAACCGGATCACGCTTCAATGGCAAGGACTGTATATCGACGGGTGACCCCTCTTGTCCAGAGGGCTCCACTTTCAATGGACAGAATTGTGTCAGCACGACACCACCTATATGTCCAAGTGGCGCCCACATGAAGGACAACATTTGTGTTACCAAGCAATCCCCCACTTGCCCGCATGGGATGCAGTTCGATGGTGAACAAGGATGTGTCAGCACAGAACCCCCTAGATGTCCAGAGGCCGCTCAATTCTCAGGAGGCCTTTGTATCTCCGTCGTGCCTCCGTCGTGTGAGCGGCCGTTTGTCCTTCAAGGCAATACCTGCATTCATTCTTCCAAGCCCGGGTGCCCGACAGGTGCCACGTTCGATGGCACCGTGTGTGTTTCTGTGACGCCCCCCAGCTGTAAGACCGGTATCTTTGATGGAGGAGTGTGCAAGGACAAGCAGCCCCCGATTTGTCCACCGCGTACCACCCTCAAAGGGTCTCGCTGTACTGTAGAGACTGGTGCGTCTTGTCCTGCAGGGCAGTCTCTGTCCATATTCCAGGACCAAGTCCGCTGTTGTCCGGACGGATTTAGCTGGGACGGGTCATTCTGTGTCCTGAAACGCGATGGCGATAACTGCCCTCCGGGAAGCCACTTCGACGGTGACAAATGTGTTTTCACGCCCACCGTTCAGCCCATCTGCCCACCAAGGACAACCTGGAATGGCAAGGACTGCATCCTTTCAGTGCCACCCCGATGCTCTTCCGGCTTCTCGTTCGTCAGCGGCAACTGTGTAAGCAAGGATACACCTGGATGTCCGGAAGGGACGACCTTTGATGGTCACAAATGTGTCTCCCCTACTCCACCTCGCTGTCCTGAAAACACGACCTTGAAAGGCCGAGACTGCATGTCTTCCGACCCCCCTCTTTGCCCACCGCGGACTACATTCAATGGCCACTCTTGCGTGCTCAACGTACCACCCATCTGCCCTCCTGGTTCCACTCTTACTGGTGACAGCTGTCGCTTCCCTGATATTCCTGATTGCTCTGGTGGCTCCTTTACTGGAGGGCATTGCGTTGTTCCAGTACCCCCCAGGTGCCCGCCATCATTTATCTTCAATGGAAAGGAGTGCATACACGAGAACCGGCCTCGCTGCCCTCCAAACTACGTCTACGATGGGAAGAACTGTGTCTCATCTGACCCACCGGAGTGTGGATCGGATGCTATCTTTGACGGCACTAACTGCGTCGACATTACGCCTCCAAGATGCCCTGACGGCACATCTTATGATGGCCATGGTTGTTCCGGTGGCGAGCCTCCAAAATGCCCGGAGGGAATGACCTTCAACGGACGCGATTGCATTGATGGAAAGCCACCCTGGTGCCCTCAGGATACGACTTTCGACGGTGGAAAATGTGTTTCCAATGAAAAGCCTAACTGTCCACCGGGCACAACGCTTGATGGCTCCAACTGTGTGAACGAAACACCCCCAGAATGCCCAGAGAATACGAGTTTCAACGGCCACGCCTGTGTCTCTACCACTCCTCCCGTTTGCTCTGATGGCACTGTATTCGATGGCTCTAAGTGTGTCACAAAAAAGCCGCCAGTTTGCCCACCAGGCACCAGGCTCGAGGACGGTATGTGCGTTGTCACCACCGATCCCATTTGTGCCGAGGGAACGACCTTCAATGGCAAAACGTGTACCACCGCCACTCAAGCGGAATGTTACCAGATGTTTGTTTGCCCGCCATTCGCACCCTTGCAGCCACGCGCTCTCTAAAGATAATCCACCCTGCCTGCAATACTTGGGATGCAACGCAGCATTCTGGCTCCAGCAAGCCTACTCATCTGTTCTCCGCTTTGATTGCCTGGGTGATCGTTCGCTCCTTATAAACCTGATTTTGGCTGTATTTGCACTGAGTCTCATGTCCCCTTGGGACCAGTCACCAAAGTCAAGGTAATTTTCTGCAAGCACGAAAATCGGATGCCGGTCATGGGTTGACCTAGTTCCTGCGCTCCTTTGTTGGATAGTCACTTTGGCAGAATCTCACAGATTGGCTCAATCAATTACTTCTTCCCTTATGACCTTTGGCAAAATATATATCTAAGAGCCATAGCAATGGATTTCTTACATGTAGCGTTTAGTTCACGGGCTCCGGGACCAGTGAGCCGTCCTCGTCAGGCGCGACTTGCTGTAATAAGTAAAATCGTCTTGGTGGTCAGTGATGGTATGTTGAATATAAGATTCAGATAGAGGTTAATAAGAAAGTTGAATAGGACATGGAATGTTCCATTATCCTTCTGTCTTTTTACACCCTGATAGCTATTCTTTGTTGTCTTTCTTTTTCATAGGTTATTTTACTCTTACTCTAACTTCAGGAAGAAAAGCCCTATCATTCAGTTTAACTCGACAATGTAATAGAGCCCTATGTAAAAGCATAATACGTATAAATAGTGATCGAAGTCGCTCCTTACAGCAATCTTGCCAAGAAAGCTCAACTCAGTCGGTACAATAGTGTCTGGAATGCTGGAATTGTAGCTTCCTGCAGTATTAGTGGAGGCAAGCGAACCACATTTATGACCTCCGCAGCGGAACAGCCGAAAACTCCAATCAGACCAGTGAGTTAATGACGGACAATATCGCGATGGTGAGATAAACAGAGCCGAATTTTTGCATGGTATCTTAGCTTATGTCCTGTCTACTCATCCCGCTTCCCGTCCAAAATATATTTTCAATTACAAGTACTAATAGTCTGTAGCAACCCTCTTCGCTTTTCCTGCCATCGTGACAGCCATTCCAATGTTCTAGTCAACAAAAATCTTGACGAATGGCAGGTATGATGTATCGGAGTCAGAGTGTTATTTTCAGCCGGACAGTAGATTCTACGGTCATCCGCTTATGTAGCTAATAGGGGCATGAATTTGATATCATATCTAGGATAAGGTGGTTCTTGAACTCCATCCTCGTTTCCGAGTTATAATGTACTGGTTTAGAGGCCAATAAAAGCAGCATGCATGGGGCTATACAAGCCCGATTCGTTTGAAAGTGTTTGGGTATTCTGTTCATTATACCCCGTACTTGGACGGGTCGGTTATATACCTATAGCACTAATCGAGATCCTTAATAATGAACAAAAAACAGACTGAGAAATGAACTTATGTGTCGATATATGTAATTGAGATACGCGATCTCACAAACCCTGTATCCCAGAGAACTGTGCTCATTAGAAAACTCCTCTATGTCCACTTCTGTCGTTTTGGTGGAGGAACTAGGTATATATAATTGAGGTTCACCTGGTAAGGCAATAGAAAAGTAATAATGAACGCTTCAATCCAATCAATTCACTTAAAAATAACCAATTAAGACGATCCAAACCGATCGACAGCTTCATGCATATATTGGGATGTAGTGTCGGCCTGATAGCAAAGAGAGATTAGCCATATCTGTCCAAATAGATAATATGAATAGAGAACATACCAGAGGGGGCCATAAGATCCCTTCATGATCACCCTCTACAGTGCGCCAATCCACATTATCGACTCCAACAAGCTGGTCCCATCCCCCGGGGCCAACAACCTTCCGTCGCTCAAACGTCCAACCATCATCGACTCTACGATCAGTATCAGGCCCGTATTGCTCCATCAGTTCACCTGCTTCGGCAATTTTCTCTAGGAGCTTCTCATCCTCTCCTATCATCGCCCAGATGATGAAGATTGGGAGTGGTTCAGACGAGCCAGAGGCCTCGATAGGACGGGGTTGGTAGCGGTTCACCGCTCGAATGGTATCTGCAATGTGGGCTTGGCGAAAGAGAGGGGTCTCAACATAGGATTTGCCATCGCGTACGATTGGTTGCAAGATGTTGGCGAGCTTAAATAACTCAAAGGTCGGATCAGGCATATTTGGGACGTGCTTGGGGACGGGAGAGTCGAACATGATGAGTCCGATGATCTTTTCCCCCTGCGATCGAAGGTGAAAGGCGACCTCATAACTTACTATGCCTCCCAGGGACCAGCCGCCAAGGAGATAGGGACCGTGAGGTTGGAGGCTGCGGATCTTGTCAATGTATGCGAAAGCCATATCGGTTACGGACCAGGAGGACTTGGCCGCGGATGAGAGATACGGGGAACCAAATGTGTAAACGGCGCGGTTATCGGGGAATGGTGAAAGGTTGGCGAAAGAGAATGGGTATCCCGAGGCCGGGGGGAAGAGATATAAAGATGGTGTATCCGGTCTTGGCTGGCCATGAAGCAGTTTGGCAAAACAGAGTTTCCGCTTCTCGGGGGTGTTCGAGGTATTTGGTAAGGATGAGAGGGCGGGAGCCCCAATAGATTCGGCCAGCTCGCCCAGGGTATGAGTATCAAAGAAGATCGAAGTCGACAATTCCAGGCCGGTTTCCTTCTTGACTCGGTTCAGCACATTCAGTCCCGTGATGGAATCGACGCCCAGGTCAGCTAGTCGAAATTCCCCGTCAACATTGCTCATATCAGTGCCCGTTATGGCTGCAATCGAAGCCATTAATGAAGCCATTACGCTGGCTCCACTGGAGCAGGCCTCGGGAGATGAAATCGGGGTTATTGCTCTACTGTGACCATCAGATGAAGAATCAGAAGATGGCGGTGAGGAAGGTGAAATCGGCCCTGCCCTTTGAATTAGACCAACTTGAGCAGAGATGGTATCGGCAGCCTCCCAATCAGACCAGGAAACACCACGTCCCATTTCGTGCCAGATGGCCTTTCGCGCCCCTGCCAGCGTAGTACTGTCTGCCCAGTTCTCCACTGTACTAGTTGCATCGATAAGACTGGCATCTACACCCACCATTTGCGCCCAGAGATCTTTGATCGTTTCTTCAAGAGCAGGTGTGTTTGACTTATCCTGGGCCGGGGTCGTCGTCTGACGGAACTCCCGGACAATTGCGGCCAATTTCACCTTTTGGATCTTTCCACTCATGGTCTTCGGATAATCGTCTAGCCCTAGAGTCTGCAACGATATAACATCGACCGGCACAAACATGTTGCCCATATTAGCTCTGACTGTCTCCTTCAGTTGCCTCGTCACATCCGATCCAACCTCCTGATTGACGATAGCCACGGGAACATCACCGGCAATAGGATCGGGAGCTCCCACGATCTGAGGTTGGAGAGCTTGCAGGGTTGGATACCGGTGTAAGACCGCCTCAATAGCATTAGGTGCGATGTTCTCCCCTCCACGGATGATAGTTTCTTTATAACGCCCCACAATATACAACCGACCCTCATTATCCACAACGGCTTGGTCTCCGGTAGGGAACCACCAGTTACCATCATCTCCAATGTAAAACTTGTCATACCCCAGGTCGATATATCCTGAGATGAGTTGGGGACCAGCGAAATGGAGCTCCCCTGGGGTTCCGCGGGCAAGGGGTGTGGTGCCACCATCGGGGTCACAGATTCTGATTTTTGCACCGCGGGCAGGTCTGCCAACGGGGAGGTTTCCTTGGTGGCGAGTTGCCTCTACGTCTGTGATAGGTGGCGCTTGCGCGTTGACGCCCTCGGTCATACCGTAATGTACGTGCACTCCTGCAGCCCCCAGATCATTGAGACAGAGCTCTACAACGGTTGGGGAAATGCTAGCCGCGCTGAGGGTGATACCCAGAAGTGAGCCAACCTTGCCTCCATTGCTCGGCTTGACTCCAACCAGGGCATGTACCATGGTCGGGACGAGGGCAGTATGTGTACAACGCTCACGTTGCAGGGTATCGATCATCACTTGAGGGACAAACCTTGGGCCGGGAAAGACGACAGTCGCGCCATGCGTCCAGGCAGAGTAGGCCTGAAGGATGAAAAATGCATGGTTATTGGGGATAGCAACGGCTATGATATCCCGGGGATCGACCCAGGCTGGGTTGGGGCTCCAATGCTGGGTAGAAAGCAATGTTTTGCCGCGGATCAAGCAGGCTTTGGGCAATGCAGTAGTGCCGCTGGTGAACAGTACTGATGCATCATCGGAACTTTCTCTCGATTCGCTGGGATGGGGAAGTTGGGGTAAAAATCCGGGGACGACCATGAAATCTTTGAAAGAAATCCACCCATCGGCCGCATCATCGACTGCGATTCGGATACGATTCATATGCAGATCTAACTGGTCAATTTGCTGTAGCACGTCGGCACCGCTGGAGAGGATGACGATATGCTCTGATTGCCAGTTGTCGTTCACCGTGCGGATCATATGTTCGACCTCGGCAGGGTTGGATAAGTTTCGAGGGTTGATGGGGGTATGGATACAACCCAGGCGATATGCAGCGAATGTGGCCATAACATATTCAACCGTGTTGGGTAAGAAGGTAAAGAAGGGAGTGCCTTTGGAGATACCCCGAGAAGCCAAGCTCAGGGTCAATCTAGTAATGCATCGATCAAGATCTTGATATGTCCAGCGGAGATAAGGATGTCGATGATATTCTGCATCATTTAATGCGACACTCTGGACCCCATACAAGTTACTTGGCTGATGAGTACTAATGATGGCTAGATTTAAAGGATAATTTCGGACTGAACGGTCGAAGTCCTCCCCAATGGAGGAAGGTTGGTGTAGCAAAGGATCGCCATGGAGTTCACTAACAGGTGAACTCGACATCATTCTATAATGATGAGGTGGTGCAGTCAGTAAGAGAGCAGTCTTTCTTGGATCGTGTGCTGAAGGGCTTCTATGCACCCTCGGAGTATGGAGTAGGTTTATGGAAGGACAATAGGAAACTTTGTAACCGTATGGCTCTTTGCGCGGATTATTGACAGGAGCTATCGATCAGCTTTTTAGCCGCCTATATTAGTATTTGTGGAGAGTTTCTCTATCACTCCGCCAATGTAGATTGATACAGAAATTTTGTGGGCTATCGACCCTACGGTTGAACTACTAAACTTTTGCAGACCTTGAGGAAGCTAGGGCTAGTGTATGCATTGATACCGATTCGTTCCCATGGCGCGATCTAGCTGAGCTGAGCTCGTCCAACTGTAATTGACTACGGTAATAATACGTATAAGTACCATCTTGCCGTGTAATCTATCTGAGCTGAATTTTCACCCTGTTGAATCAGCCATGAAAGGTCAGATTCTGTATCTCTTCTATATGCATAAGATTATATGCGTTGGAAAGCCCTGAATTTCTGCTACTGGTACAGATGGCCAGCAGGAATAATACCCTTCTGAGCAAGAAATTGCAAGTGATCTCGTCCTCGGGGAAATTAAAGTTGAATGATCAATACGGCGTCAAACAAAAACAAATCCAACAGCAAGCGAGCTGAACTGTGGATCCCGCTGATCTTCGCAAAGCTCTCCACTGGTATCGTAACATACTGGTACATGAATTTCATGAAACATGGAACAAAACAAACAGGAAGAGCTGGAAGGTGGATATGCGAAGAGTCCACTGAACTCTATACACATGGCTTAAGTATTCCCGATGATTTGGAATGACCCGCAAAAGGGGTGATCAGAGTTTTCTACTGATCCAGTGGTTGATTCAAATGCGGTAGTTATGTTGGAGCCATTTGTCATTTGATCCTCTTGCTCAGCTAAGATGAGGGGTTCGATTCTTAGACAAAAGCAAAGGCTAGAAGGGAAAACTATAATAGAAGAGAGTGTTCCGATAGGATGTTTCAAACATCATCATACAGTTCTTCATACGGTTTGTCTAAGATGGTATCTTGTATAAGAGAAGTTCTAATTTAAGTGAATAACTTCCCTTCGTATATGCCGGGGTAAATCTTGACTATAGTCTGTATTGATATCTTGACCTCCACCAACACAGGAACGACATGATTGATGAGAATACCCCTCTTCTGGCTCCTCAGCCTGAGGATGACGGTCAGAAATCCAAGGTTGATAGGGTATTCTTGTCCGTTTCTTTATTAGGTGTGTATAATCGAATTCGGATCCCAGTGTCTGTTCTTCATGATTTCCAGGTATCTTTCTGGCCATGGCGGACGAATCCTATCTGGTGTCCACCCATAGCGAAATCGCTTCTACCTTTGATCAACTATCCCTCGGGCCCTGGCTTGTGACTGCCTATAATCTAGGATATGCCATCGCTCTTCCAACAGTAAGTATCTTCATCCGAGCTGCAATCACCACTAATGCTGGACAATATTGAATGTAGTATGGAAGGCTCTGTGATATCTATGGTCATAAATCCACTTTACTCACAGCATATTCCCTTTTTACTATTGGATGTGCCATATTGTATGTTCTCATCTCTTCCTAGACGAAGGAATTATGAAGCTCATTAGATCAGAGGGATGGCTCCATCCATCTGGGTTGCTATGGCCGGTCGCTTGATCGCTGGTATGGGTGGTTCTGGCATGGTGGATTTAATATCGGTCATAATCGCCGGTACGTGCTATCATCGCTCTTTATATTCTGATTCGGCACTGATATCAGTAAGATATGGCCCCATTAAACGAAGTCGCCATGTACCGGAGCTACATCAGTATCGTCCTTACACTGGGGGTCAGCTCCGGAGCTCCCCTGGGTGGTATTATGGCCGATCTAATCGGTTGGCGATGGTCATCTGCCATTCAAGTCCCACTCGCTCTTATCTGTAGTATCATGGCTGCCATGCGACTACCATCGGGAGCGGGCAAGAAGAAGGCCGAGGGGGAATGCGCACTCACCTTTGATGTCGCAGGAATGGTCTTCTTAAGCGTTACCATTACTGTCCTGATGCTTCTCTGCCTTTCCGTCGGGGGAGAAGATGCATCTGCTGGGAGTAATCCCGTTATCACCATTGTTCTGGGGGTGGTTCTGATTCTCTCTGGAGTTACCTTTACCGTCAATGAGGTCTTCTGGGCCAACGATCCATTGATTCCGTTTTGGTTGATGAAAACCCGTGGCATTGGCCTTGTCTTCCTGAGCCAGATCTTTATTCTGGCCTCTCAGTTTGGTGTACGTCATGCTTCGTAATGGGTATTTGTTTCGTTCTTTTGTTCTGACCAGATGCAGTTGATCTCCAATCTCAGTGATTTGTTCATTCGTGCTGGAAACGCTTCCAACGCCCTGGGGGGCCTTTATCTCCTCCCAAGTCCCTTCGGCTGCACAGTGGGTGCTTTGCTCTCTGGGCGTCTAGTCAAACAGTGAGTTCTATCTTTGATTTGACTTTGCTTCTTTTGTCTCTATGACTGGCAACCCCGGCTAAAAGTGCACCAGGACAGGCAAATACAAAAGAGTCGGCATTTTTTCTTTCGCCATCGGAATGTTTGCCTATTTTGTCATCATTATTCGGTGGAACCTAGGCCTTAAAACGTGGGAATTGATGATTTACACCTTCATATCGGGAGCTGCGATGGGTGGTCTGCTGTCGACACAGTTTGTCGGATTAACTGCAGCTGCACCAAAACCGCAATCGGCCACAGCTATCACGGTGTATTATCTTTCGCAGCAGATGGGGATCATTCTTGGCGTTACAGCTGCTGCGACCATGTGTCGACAGAGCTTTGCGAATAACCTCTCGCAACACCTGGATACGAATCATGAAGTCAGTGTTCCTGGGCAGATATAATCTGAATGATATTCACCAACCCGGTTTGCAGATTACCCAGAAAATACTGAGCGATAGCCGATTCGCTAATACATTGCCTGAGTCCGTGCAAGCCATTGTTCGTATGAGCTTCTGGAAGAGCTTCCAGTTCGTTCCAAGTAAGTATGAATGATTCACATATATATCAAGAGTTGTTTCTAAGCCCCGTGATAGTCTTCTGTCTTTCTACCCTTACGCTAGCCTTGCCGCTTGCGATTTATCTACCGGAATGGCCGATCCAGGCGTAGTAAGGATGGGTTCACAGTTGCTGCGACGACGCCGAAATGAAACAGGAAGTGATATCAATCGCCAAATATCATCATTAGGAAGTAATTTTGGACCGTTTGGCGCGCCTTCCTTTCTTAATCATACGTAGAATAATATCTTTTACACTGCCATAAACTAGTTATGTGACTTTCTACGCGGTGCAATTGCTGACCCTAGACTAGAAATTGAGTAATTGTATCCCAAATGAACTTGCCATTAGGATATAGGAATAATTCTATTATCAACAGCTTATCTAGACAAAAGGTGTATCCAACCAGGTAAATAGTAATTTCACAACATCTATTGACCAATAGAAATAGGTCTTACGAAGATCCACGTCCGGATCTTTTAAACACCAACGATGTAGTACAGGCTGCCGCACCACTGCCAGCTAGATATCCAACATCCTTCAGATATGATATACTCGCGCGCACACTCTCCTTGATCAACTCCCTATCCAGTCGTGACTTATATTGTGATGGTCGTGGCAACCCCAGGTATCCTCCTCCGGATTCCAACCAATTCCACACCGGCCAGAGTACATGGTCCTTCCCTGTCCGTTCGACATCCTTCTGGACCTCCTGAAGCCACTTATCTGCATCCATCGGGGCAAGATCAAGGGGGAGATTCTGGCATACAGCGGTCCAGAACTCCCCGAGGCTGATACCGTCCAATAGATGGATGACCCCTGGCTCGTTCCGCAAACACATCCCTATGACCGACGCGGCGACTTGATCAACACCGGCTACCGTCATCCACGCATCGCTTTCGCATGAATTGAATCCACCCACGCGAGTGGCAGCTGCGACGGCTCTCCAGATGAAGTCATCCGTATTAGAGACACCTCTATCTGCGCTTCCGATGATCAAGGCAGGCTTTAGGACGGATACCCGGCAGTCGGGCTGCCGTTTAATGTACTCCTTCACGAGAAGCTCTGCAACAAATTTCGTCTGACTGTAGCCGCTCGATTGGGACAGATTAGCCGCGGCGGAGTGATCATCAATCTCTTCCATTTCCATTCGCCCTCCGGAAACAAAGGTGAACCTCGGGGCTTGTGGGGATTGCGCGACTAAAGCTAACAGATCAAAGGTGGAAGTGACATTGGCCGCTTTTAATGCCATATAGTCCGCTTCCCAGTATACCGCTGCACCACAGTGAATAATAGCATCTACTGGTTCTTGACCTTCCGTCTTGCCACTGAGATACGTCCATAATCGATCCTCAAGACCCAACCGTGGCTGACTCAGGTCTCCTGCCCAGACCTCCAAGCGAGATTGGAGATCCTCGTGCCACCACTGCCCAACCCTGGCGGAGCGGACTATTCGTGTCATCGCCTCTTCTTCGTTGCGCGCACGCACATGAGCAATGACCTTCGTTGTCTGAGGTCGTGCCAAGAGTTGTCGGAGAATCTCACTGCCCAGAAACCCGGTGCCTCCTGTGACGAAGAAAACCCTAGGCGTGTTGGTGGACTGGTGTGCAACCTCTGGGTCATGAAGCTGGGCCAGTTGAGCATTGAGCGCATCTACTTCGGCGAGAAGATCAACAGTCTCGAACAGGTCCGTAGTGGGGGTTGCGGCGGTGGCAGCTTCAATGTATCGTGCGATCTCACGGACCGTCACAGTACTGTTATTGAGCGTGCCCGGGGGCAGAACGACGCCAAACGTCTTGCGGATGAACATGGAAAGTGACATGGTATCGATTGAGTCAAGTCCGGCTTGCAGAAGGTTCACGTCGCGGTCCCGTAGCCACTCAGTTGCGCTTTGATCTGCTGTCAGCTGAACCAGCTTCTGGCTAACTTGGAGGGCCACGGTTTCGTCAGGATTCAACTTGACCGCCGCTTTGGTTTCTTGCTGCATGACTCCATAATCCAGAAGTACATGTCTCGGCAACTTCGCTGCCTCGCTGCGGAGAGCCCGTCGATCTGTCTTGCCCGTCTTGGTCAGAGGCACGCGGGCCAGGGGAATGAATGCCGCAGGAACCATATAGCTGGGTAGAGTCTGCTTCATTTGGGCTTGTGCTTTGGCGACTGCCGCACAAAATCGGGCATCTTTGTCACCAAACAACGGACCTTTTTCGTCTTCCTCAATCCCAGAGTGGATAAACGCTGCCAGGATGGGGTTATGTGATGTCCCAGCCGGGAGGACAACATCAGCCACTAAAAAGCTGTCATTACCAAAAGAACGACGCATCTGATGCTCAACTTCTTGCAGTTCGATTCGCTGTCCATAGAGCTTGACTGTAGTGTCTTTTCGACCAAGATAATTAATAGAACCGTCGACGTTATATTGCGCGAGATCTCCTGTTTTATACAGTCGCCATGACCGATCTCGACCAAGTGTCTGCAACCACGTTGTGTTGTCAAGAAACACAGTGCTGGTCTTGACAGGGTCGTTGAGGTATCCTCGGCCCACAATAGGTCCTTCAATTACCAACTCTCCCACCATGCCAAGCGGGACCAGCTTGTTGTGATCATTCTGATCCACGATATGCACTAGGTTAGCTCCGAGGGCATCTCCAATACTGCGAGAATCAGAGTTCGAGCCGCTGATCTGTTTGACTGTCGCACACACTGAACATTCCGCCGGTCCATAGGCATTAATCAAGTCAACCACATTAGCCCAGGTCGCGATATCATCCTGTGACATGGCCTCTCCCACCAGCACAACTGTTTTCACGGTGGGAACCGCTTCAGGATACAGCAGCCGCGCAACAGTCGGGGTGATCTGCAGCCAGTTGGCCTGTAATCTATTAATAGCGCCGATCAGATCACCTTTTCGGTCTGCCTCAGAGGGTACACAGATACAGCCTCCCGCCACGAGTGTACCCAACTGGTCACATATGCTCGTATCGAACGCGTAGGATGCGAACTGAAGCGCTCGAGTATTCTGATTCATCCCAATCTGCGGAATCTGCGCTTGGATGCTGGAAGTGAATGAAGTGTGTTCAATGACAATGCCCTTTGGCTCTCCTGTTGACCCAGAGGTGAAAACCGCATAAATCGCATTATGTGGTTGCACTGCAGATACAATGCGCTCCTCTCCAGAATCAGGCCAACTCATTAGCCCCGGCCCAACAGTGATAACAGTGGGGGCTAAGGAAGATCCGATGATAGCATTGTCTTCCGAGCAAATAACAAGGGTGGCTTTGCAGCCTCGACAGATCTTTTCAAGACGATCCACAGGAAAGGAAGAGTCCAGGGTAACGAATGCACCACCCGCTTTCATGACAGCAAGAATGGCCACGATCGTCCACTTGGACTTTTCAAAGCACAGCGGAACAAAGACCTCAGGCGCCACCCCCTGTCTTATCAAATGCAATGCCAATCTTTCCGAGAGGCTGTCCAGTTCACCGTATGTCAATTCACCATCCCATGCACAAACTGCCATTGCCTCTGGCTCCTCCAAGCATCGTTCGCGGATGATGTCATGGGTGCAGGCTTGAGTGTGGATGAGTGTCTTTCGGCTCCAAACCTGTAATTGGCGACAATCTTCGGGGCCAAGCAGGCTAATCTCACCCACCCGTTGCATTTGGTCCTGGGAGATTTGCTGGAGAACACGGCCAAACTGATGGAGTATTCTCTCCATCTGGATCTCAGCTATGACCGAGCTATCATACCGCGCTTCGACGGTGACCGAGTTACCATCGCCCACTTGGCAGAGCAGCGTCAAAGGATATGTATCAAAAGCTGGTTGGTTACGCGAGTCCCGTCGTCTGTCACCTTTGAACACCTGTAGATCCATAGTTTCATCTACAGGTTGGATCACCAACAAGGTTTGGAATCCACATGCGGCTGCAGCGTTCTCTCCCAAGCGGGATATTGTGTGAAGGCCTGTTTGTTCATGGGGAATCATAGCCTTGGTTTGTTGCTGAATCACGCTAAGGGCTTCCGAAATGGTCTGTTCACCATTTAATTGAACACGCAGCGGTAGGGTAGTAATTGTGGGACCTGTGATTCGGTCAATTCCAACCACAGGGGCATTGCGGCCGGCAAGTGTCACTCCAAACACCACATCGTCGGATTCAGTATATTGCGAGGCTATCTTAGCCCAGGCCAATCGGATGGTGCTGGTGAGCGTAAATTCACTTCCGGCGGTCGATAGACTCGGAATGCTGTGTTTCAGAGATAAGGTGTGTTGAGACGATGTAGAGGCCGTTGGTGGTGGGAACGACGGCGCACTCAGGCCGTCAAACTGGGACTTCCAAAACTGGCTCGCAGCCGTCATCTCAGGTTGGCATACGTAGCTAATGAAGGAATTAAACGGGCGGGGTTCTAATTCGTGTCCATGGTAGGCCCTTTCGACTTGTTCCAGAATCAGAGGCCACGACAACCCATCGTACAGGGCATGGTGTATCGTAACAACGAGAAACGACATGCCAGGCTCCTTGTTAGATCCAGAAATGCAAAGTCGAGCCAATCGGGATGCGAGATCCATGGGGACCTTTTTGTCTTGTGCGAGGTAAGTGTCCAAGTCGGTTTCCATCGTCCACGAAGCGTCACCCTGGATGACAACCTGAACCATACCCGAATCACCCTGAATGATGCGTGTTTTCAAGATGGCATTGACATCCACCACTCTATCCCAGGCCTTTTTGAGTCGTTCATGATCTGTTCCCGGTGGCAATTCATAGACAAACTGCTCCACGTATGCTCCCGGTGTATGGCTGGTGAGGGTGATTAAGCCTTCTTGCATTGGCGTACACGGGTAGATGTCTTCGATTTGGTTCTCTTCCACGGCGCACATCTTAGCTGCGAATCTGCGAAGGTTGCTAGTGTTCTCTCGCAATAGTGAGAAGGGGGGAATGACAGCCGCAGTCTCTTGGAAATTCTCTTGAGCAATTCGTGCAAGATCCCCTAGTTCAGGGTACGTAAATACGTCCGCAACCGTCAGCTGCAGTCCAACATCCCGGGCGAGCCCTGTAAGCTTCATGGCCGTTATAGAATCACCGCCAAGGCGAAAGAAGTTGGCCTGTTTATGGATCTTCGCCAGGTTTCGTGGGAGAACGTTTGCCCAGAGGTCCCGCATTTTGGTTTCGGCGGCAGTCAAAGAGGTTTGGGCGCGTATTTCAGTTCCATTATCTAGACTCTCTGTTCCACCCAGCACCTTCCGTGCAATCCCTTGGAGCTCCAATCGATTTACCTTACCGGACAAGGTCAACGGGATACCGTTCAACGGTATGAAGACAAAGGGGATCATGTACTCTGGCAGAGTCTTTGCGAGACGCGATCTCAGAGATTTGGTGTACTGCTCTGCTTGCGTGGTGGAGACGGAAGGAATATTTACGCCGTCTTCTTGAATGCGCTCTCCCCCAAAGTCCAGAAAGGCTACTAGTTGGGTATTGCTCTCATCGCTCGCCGGAAGAACATCCACAACACTATTATGCACAATATCACCAACGTCTCTCAGACATTCCTGAATTTGGTGTTCAACCTCTCCGAGTTCAACTCGCTGACCTCGGATTTTCACCTGTTTATCCTTTCTCCCCAAATAGATAATGGTTCCATCGGAGCTGTATTGGCCCAAGTCACCCGTCTTATATAGTCGTCCATGGGGGAGGGCCGAAAATTGATGTCTCCAAGGCGGGTACTTGATGAACCCCGCTGCCGTTATCTGCGGGTTGTTAAGATACCCACGGCCCACCGTTGCACCTTCAATAATCACTTCGCCCACAGCTCCCACAGGCGCCAGCTTTCTGTGGTCGGTAGGATCCACAAGCCATGAAGCTGAACCTACTGGCTGGCCAATGTTCCGGATATGAGAACTGCGCTCGACCTTTGCAAGGGAGCTTATACCGGCACATTCACACGGCCCGTAGGCATTAAGCAGATTGAGCTTCTCTGCCCACACCTTCTTGTTCGTCTCTCTCCCGGCCTCACCACACAATACCAGATGTTTCAGACTAGGTACACTGGCCGGAGTCAGAAGGCCAACAACTGATGGGGTCAAACTGGCCCAGTTTATCTGATAGCGGTTGATGAATCCCGCGATATCATTTTTACGATCGAACTCAGATGGAAGACACACACAACCACCGGCGATTAACGTAGTCAAGATATCGCGATTGCTGACATCATATGTGAATGACGCGAATTGAAAGACTCTCGAGTGGGGACCTAGTCCAGCTGCATTGCACATGGCTTTGGCATTGGTGCAAAAGGCTGCATGCTCCATCAAAACCCCCTTTGGTCTTCCAGTTGATCCCGAGGTAAAGACGGCGTATAGTAGGTTATCTGGTTTGACCGACGAGCCTTGCCAGTCTGGCAAATGATCCGTCCAGAATGCACTTGTCTCTTTAACCACTACCACATCTTCCGCGAGTGTTGTGCAGTAGCTTGGATGTTGACTCGACACCAGGATCACACGAGGCTTTATTTCATTACAGATGGTTTGTAGTCGCTTAATGGGGTACGTCGGATCTAAAAACACGTATGCACCCCCAGCTTTGATCACTCCCAACATTGCTATAATCGCCCATTTGGACTTTTCAAAGCACAGTGGAACAATGCATTCGGGACCAACTCCCAATCCCGCTAGATGAACGGCAAGGCGGGAGGAAAGTCGGTCGAGCTGCGTGTAGCTCAGATCGCCGTCCCAGGCGCTCACCGCAATAGCTTCTGGTTGTCTTGAGCATGATTCTCCTATTAGATCATGGACACACTCATCCAACCGGATGGGAATCTTTCTATGCCACCGATCCAGGTCTTTGAGATCCCGTGGGCTCATCAAATTGAGATCTTGAAGTAAGGCATCTGTGTTCCCACTCAATTCAGTCAGTACATGAGAGTGCTGCTCCAGGATTCGTTCTGCTGTTGTCGATTGGGTATGACTGGGGTCACAGAGTATTTTTTGCGTCATGGGTGATGTTTGTGTCTGGGAAACAATAACTAGGGCTCCTCGGGGCAGCAGAGCCATCAGGTCTCTCTCCAAAAGACCATTTGGTGGGTTTATGAGCAGAGCACTCTGAAAACCATCCATGCCATCATGGACGGGCTTTTTAGCATCTAGTTGGGGTTTCAATTCTAGTTCTCGTAGAATATCCCGCACGCATGATCCTGCCTGCAACTGGAGCCGGATAGGTGCTAGCCCCGGCAGGTCGTGCATCTCAGGCTGTAGCACCGTTGACCAAAAGACCACTTCATCGGAACCATGATACTTGGACAAGATAATCGCCCATGCGAGTTGGATGAGCTCCGGACTAGGGCATTCCTTCAGCTCGAGATGGGCGGTGAAGCTGCGTGGTGTGTACGAATGGACATCATTTTGCAATTCATCAGGTAGAAAAGTTTGGCGGGAATTGATGGGAGCATCGAGTGGTTTTTGGTAGAATGGATTTAAGGATAGCGGATTGATAACTGAGGTGGTGGACATTGTTCGAGTCGGAAGCTATCCAGATCTATGAACAATATACGAGTTCAGGTTCAAAATGGAGTATAGAAATATGGATTTCGGTTTATACGTATAAGTGGTTTAGGTGGGCTATCATAATCATGATCGTTCTCTTTTCTATGCGCTCTTTTTATTTATTTACAGATATACAGCGAAGATGACCAGACTCAGCAATTGCTGGCCAGTACTTCAACCATGTCTGTACGATACGATACGATACACCATGAAAAAGTTGTCGATGTGGATCCAAGGCCCACTTGTTCGCGCTGGCTGTATCAACTATTTTGACTAGTAATCAAATGCAGCGTATTTACTCATTTCCCTTTAGGGTTTAGTCGTATATCCTCCCTACCTAGTTGACTTTTATAGTTTTGCTGGGCGTGCTGTGAAATTTCTGCCTGAGCCTTCAAATCTGCTGGATGGTATTGGGCTGCGGCAAGCTGGCGTTCCTCTCGTCCTTCAGTCTTCCGTCATGTTGAATGTCCATCTTTTATTAGTAGTAGAGGAATTCGGGTTAAATCCCTCTAAATGGCTCAAGGTCTATCGTCCCTGGACTCTAAGTAGATCTAGTAGTATAAGCACCCTGAATAATTTAAAATAGACTAACCAAACAAGTCAGATTAGGCGACTGATTCATGCCATGTAAACTATTTTAGTTAGTACCACCAGGAAAAGTCAAAAAAAGTCAAAAAGACCAGGGAAATTGAGTTATGGTGGAGTGGCAGCATTGGTTTGCCGTAAGGAAGAGCCGAACAGTGGAGACTCAAGACTCAGCTGAGCGCGCGGATCACGATCTGCAAGCTGAAGATACATCAATTCCTCCCTATAATCCCGTATTTCATAGGTTTCTCCACTTAAATCTCTGCAGAAACTTAGGAACAGTCCGGAAGGATCTCGCAAAGGATGAATACGCGCTCTGGTTCTTGGAGACGAGCTGTTGCACTTAGGGTTTGTCGTATATTCCCAGAGAAAGAGACACTATTCCTATCATCCACGTACGCAACTTGGATTAAATGATTATCACGGGTTTCTCTATTGGAAAGTGCAATTATTGTGATCTCATTCACGGGGGTACTTATAACTGTATTGGGGCCCCGGGTCCCTTAGGAGTCGCATCACACATCATCCTCGTAGGAAAATATATACCTAGCTTCTTTTTCACATAGTTACACTACAATGGAATTTATTCGAGGTCGTCTGCAACAGTCGTATGCCTTAACGCACATGGGTTTTGATCTGTTACCTTGTAAATAATATTCAGCAAGACTAGGTCTAACGTCAGAAAGGTACATCTTTTCATGCCGCCATCACACTAATCTGCTGTTTGCCATATTATGAATGCATCGCTTCTTAGTTGATACTCAATCCCTGGTTCCTCCGAATCCCAAATCAGTAATTTTAGGGTTGATGAATTTTCTAGGTGAAACATTATGTTCTATGCAGTCTGTTACTGATAACTCTCGAGATGAGGGTATTTATTCGTTCTCTATCCTGAATATTCTGGTTTTGCTATCATCCTGTCTCCATGCCTCATGGAATAAACTCAGCGACAATAGCTGTTTTATATGGGTTATTTGAATCCATGCAAATGTCTAACATGCCAGGACTTAATCCAGCCGAGCAGGAGCCAAGGCCGGTTTGTTTCCCAGGACCTCATCGATTTCTGCCATGATCTCCGGGGTCAACAGTGGTAATATCTTCAAACTTTGAATGTTGTCGACAATCTGCTCTGGGTTGGAGGCGCCTGTGATCACAGCCGTGACATTTTCATTTTTCAGACACCAGGCCAAGGCAAGCTGGGACATTTTAAAGCCGAGCCTCTCGGAAAGAGCCTTTCCAGGTTAGTTTCTGGTTATTTGCATTTTGAATCGATGGAAGACTCACAGTCAACTTGTTAATCTTCTGAATCATCGACGACCACCAGTCATTTCCATAGCGACTGCGAATGGTATGGGCATAGTCGTCCTGGCTCTCGGCAAATCGAGAGCCTGGAGGCGGTGCATCATGGGCATGGTTGTATTTTCCGCTTAGAAGCCCCATCTGCATGGGTGAATACGTGGTTAAGCCCAGTCGACAGCGTGCGTAAAGCCGCTGGTATTCACCTTCCACCAGCTGTCGCTCTAGCATGTTATAACATGGCTGCTCGACTATGGGAGCAATCAGACCGAGAGATTTGGCGATTCCACATGCTTCTTGGATCTCGTCAGCAGACCATTCCGACGTGCCCCAGTAAAAAGCCCAGCCCTTTTCAATCACAAAGTTGAATGCGCGAACTGTCTCTTCAATGGGAGTCAATCGATCCGGGCGATGGGCATAAATGACGTCCACATAATCCAGTCCCAGCCGATCCAGGGAGGCACGAGTGCCTTCCACCACATGCTTGCGAGAAAGGCCGTTGTTTGTGATTGGATTTTGACCGTTTCCCGTACCCCAGTAGAGCTATTTGGTCAGGAATATTGTCATTGTCATATGGGGGTGTACAAATCCCTACCTTGGTAGACACAACCAAGTCGCTTCTTTTCCAGCCATACTTTCGAATTGCTTCCCCCATGACAATCTCCGATTCCCCATCGGCGTAGCTAACCGACTTTAGTCATCTAGAGCTCATTCTTCATCTGCACTTTCGACTTACACTTCAGCCGTATCAAAAAAGTTGATGCCACAATCATAAGCCTGTTTCATGCAGGTAAACGCCTTTTCTATATACATCCATCGTTAGCTATGGTGCTAGCGATATATTTAGAGTTAGATATATTTAACTATACCCTTTCCAACATAACCGCCGTATCTATCCAAGTCAGATACATGTCCTTATCAAACAGAGAGAAAGGAAACAAAATACGTACGTCATCCATCCTCCTAATCCAAAGACGGAT
Organism: Aspergillus sergii; assembly: GCA_009193525.1. Classification (NCBI taxonomy): domain Eukaryota; kingdom Fungi; phylum Ascomycota; class Eurotiomycetes; order Eurotiales; family Aspergillaceae; genus Aspergillus; species Aspergillus sergii. Next base: position 291,656 of record ML741763.1, read on the forward strand.
ACAAATAGTCCCGAATTTCCCAGTCGTCGGTAGAGCATGTCCTTGTGTTGCTGTTGCACTGCCATGGTGTCTCAGGTTCGAAATTAATGGATAATGAAAACACTTGGGAAGATCAAGACAAGCTGGAAAGTTTCAGCTTAGTTATATATGTGAAATTAGTCAGCTTGGCTCTGCCAGGTGTGGGTAACGTACTGTACCTACGGAGTACCTAACCTCAGCTAGCCCAGGCTGGAGTTGATCATGGCCCCAGAAGGCCCGCGGGGTTTTTAGGGGAACCAACAAGTGGGATTGGGTTGCGTTTTTCGGGGCGGGTCCAACCCGAGGTCCTCCCAACTCCTATCCCTTTATTGACCAAGCGCTTTCCATTGACTGTTCTAATTATATATATAATTATATATATATACTCAATATAAATCGAGATTTATATACTAATAGGTGATTTATCACAATTTTCAAATTCCCGATGTGTTGCTTCTCGTGTTGTGAAATATGTATCCGAGAACATATCAACATTATGTCGTGACATGTGGCACGGGACCTTTCTATAACTGTTCTGTAATAGGCTTATATAGCAGCCGCAAGAACTCCACAATGCCCAAAATATCAATTAAAGACAGAAAAAAGTATAAAAACATACAACAGGAGGGATTCGCTGGTGGTCACCCACCCAACTACTAACCTCCCGGCGTGTGGCTTAAGTACGGCTGAGCGGACGGGAAGCCCTGTTCTCCACACCCTATGGTCGTATGTGCTTGTTTTCTTCCCGAGAAGGCTTATATTGCCCGCTCATACTATTTTCTTGCCGCACAAAAAAGAAAGGAAAAGGTGAAAGGGGATGATAGACAATAACTGAGAAAGTCTACTTACTGAAATCCGGCCATTGCTTCTCTGAGATTCCATGCGTCTATGGTTGCTTCTGGGACAACAGGCAGTGCAATGGCAGTACCCACAAGCAGCAGCTGCAGGGCGGTGTTGATCTTGGAGATCGTCGTAGGTTTGACCTCAGCGGAAGGGAGAGAGAAATCCCAATACCGTGCCATGGTTTTGGGCGGGGGAAGAGAGATCCAGCGATAGTAAATCGCGGATATAGCAAGGCCGACATCACGACCAAGAATAATGACGGCGAGCCACACTATTTGAGCAAGTTAACATCGCTGTACATGTCGGCATTTCCCCCACATAGTGGTCAGTGAATTGCTTACCCGGAATGGAGCCGTTGACTGCTAAACAAGCGACTCCAATAGTCATCAGTAGCTTATCAGCCATAGGATCGATGATCGTCCCAACAACCGTTTGGAGGTTATATCGCCGCGCAATGTAGCCATCAACGAGGTCGGTAATTCCAGCATAAGCGAATAGGGCCAACGCAGCCTGGTGATAATCATGGACAAGGAAATACCCTACCAGAGGGGCGGCAACCAAGCGGGTCATGGTGAGTATATTGGGAATCGTGTAGATATTCTCGTGGCTGGAAGGTAGGGGAATGCGCGAAAGGATTGGAGACTTCTTCGAACCAGTTTGAGATCTTACATCACTTAGTCCCCATGAGATCATGAATGCATTGCACATAAAAACACGACATTGATGAGAATTCCGTGTAGACACAACACAGGAAATTTAGACCACCTACTTTTGTGCATCAGTCTGGTCGGAGGGCTTCTCGGTAGCATGCCATCTCCTTTGAGGACCGAGACTTTGGCGCCAATGCGACGTCAAGCGCAGAGTCGCGCAGCCGTTGTTGTTCAGGGATCTAGGAGTCTGTCAGACCAATATCCCCTTCCAAGCACGGTTAACTTGAACAAGATAAATCCCATACTTGCTTCGTAATGAGTTCGACGGACCAGCTAATGTGAAGATTGAAGAACCGCGAAACTCCATTCGAAGGGCCGACCATCCTTCCCGCACGGCAGCACCGTTTCCAAGTGACGGAGGTGCAATGCCATTGAACAAGCGAGGACACTGTCGAGATGCGCGAAGAGGCGCCAGCACAAAAGATCTTGCTGCCATAATGAAAGCTCGATATTGGGAGAAAATGAGTAGATTATAAAGCCAATCAGGTCAATGAGTGAACTGCAGTATGGCACTGGGGGAGACCTGCGCAGCTTCCAACTTCAAAGAGGAACGTTCACTTAAGAAATGTTGATCCTTTGCAAGAATAACCGATAGTATACAGCTTCGATATGTTACCAGGAGGCCAAATCAGTTAATCCATGAACTGAAATCGAAGGCCAATGCTCCGCAAGTTCATATAACAGAGTAAAGCAATATTACCAGTCCAATCCAAATTCCCTTCTGCGGAAACTAATAAGAAAACAAAGAAGGTATCAAAAAATGAAAGACGAAGTAATCCGTGGTAACCGATAACGGTTCAAGCTATTCGATGGGGTGATATAGAAGTAGTGGCAGCTCGATGACCGAGTTCCGCGACTCCAACCCGAGGGAAATCTCAAGGTTAGCAGGAGCGCAACTTATAAATAGTCCAGGCAATTGCCATTCAAAACAGGCCTGGATGTAATTGGCTGGGGAGCTGCCACAGAGAGAGATATCGGGTAGAAAATCCAACAGCACGATGGAAGCTATACAAATCGAGACTCGTGATTTGAGGAAAACGTCCGCGGAACAACAGTTGATCCGGAAGATGTCATGTGATGGGACCGGTCAGCAGTACGACTAGTCGTTGGCATTATGACAGTGACCATGACAACGATCATGATCGAGTCGTGCAAAATGGTGTAATGAGTAGTTGATCAAGCAACGTTTCAAGATCTTCAGCTGACTCATAACAGACGATAAAGTTCATCTGCTGTGATGCAGCAGATCGACCTTTTCTTGGCATGCTGCTATATAAATCCGCGCGGGTCTCATCTGACTTGCCTGCTCCCATTAGTTCTTCTCACCTGATAGTAAGAAGAGCAGCTGTCCACACTGCTGTCGTCATACTAAATGACTCCCCAAAATGAGGCGACACGTATAGAATGCCTTTGCCCCGGGCCTTTAGGCTACTCCGTAGGAGTGCTCTAGCCGTTCACTATAGTGTGTTACTCTATGGGTAGTGATAGGGCTTCATGACTTCACCATGGGGATATGGGATGACGGTGAGGATCCGGAGCCGTTTCCGATGAGGACCCCGAACATGGCCATGGTCACTATAGACCGTCCTGCGGCTCCAGCACCACCAGGAACTCCATCGCCTCCAGCATCAAGACGGCCAAGTGCACCCGAGCACCCATCAACGGAGCCCTCTACAGATCCAAATCTGGCCAACCCCCGTCTTATGGTTAACAGAGCATGTATTTACGAACGTCAATTACCGGGAGATGCCTATATCACGGCTCACGTGCAGCGCCTGCAACACGGGTTTTACTCGAGCCCAGCCGTCTCTGATCAAGACCTCGACCATGTTGACTTCCTGGGTATCAATTTCGTTTTCCACTCCCCCAACACCCTTACGCATCGCTTCAAGGCAGCGACCATCCGAGCCTCGATCCACAGTATGCGAGAAAATTCCAAGCCCTCCACTGCGTCGCAAAAGCCCCATGCCTACCGGTCCAGAAATCCACGGTTTCTCAAGCACGCACCGCATCTCCTGTATGGGGCCGTTTCACCCGAGACGCTTCAATGGAACTACAGTCTCTCTGGATCGCTCGGGGTAGCTGAGCTACCCCTCATGGCCAGCATCTCGCCCTCCGGCGGCATGAATGGACGGTACCGACGGTACGAGATGATGAGAATTCAGGGCTCAGTCCGGTCATTGAAGAGCTCACGCGGGCGGAAGTTCGACGTCGAGGCAGGGGAGATTGTCTGGTCACTGGAGGAAAACAACCTGCAACGCTCTGGTCTGCCACGGGAGTTCACGTTCGCCATGTTAATCCAGAAACCGCGCGCCGACAGCGGAATCCAACTTGTGCTGGATATCGAGCCGGTCCTGCAGTGCAGCTACTTCAACTACCCGACATGGTGGCTGGATCTCCCGGCGTATAAACCGGTACCCCGACGGTCAGTGGACTTTCGAGTCGAAGTTGGGCAGCGCTTTGAGCCCCTCACGCCCAATAAAGGATTCAATTTTGCTACCCTGGAGAGCTCGTTCGATGATTATGTGCACATGCCAGGAAGAAAAGTCACCCCCGGGGTGAGTCTAGTCCGCCCTTGACTGGAACAAGTTAGTCAAGGACATCTCCCAAAGTCCATAAAAGCTCACATAGAAGCATAGATACCCCTGGAAAGCGGAATCGCCCAAGACGACAACGAAATCCGACGTGAAGTCACCCGAGATTTCGCCATGGTCGAACCCGTCCGAGGGATCCCCCGAGCGCCATACACAGGATCAACACCCGCCGGGACTACAGGCAAAGTGCCCGGGAATCGGAACGGAGTCAGCAATATGCTACCAATCCTCGATCCGGGGTCTCTCTCCGTGCGGATCCTACTCGACAACAGCCACGGGCACAGCAGCCAGCTCGCGTCGCATATCTCCGCCCTGCAGTCGAACAGCAACATTGCGAAAGAACGAGATAAGACGCAGGGTCAAGCGCCTCCCCAATCTCCCGCGACTATCCGGGATAAGCGATCATCGACGCAGTCTAAGAAATTGCAGATCACGCAAAGCGTGTCGGATAATCAAATCATGAAGCGTAGTCGAGGCACCAGATACAGTTGACTTTTACACCCCCTTCCTTCCCTACCAGCATCCAGAAAGTATATTCTATGCTTTGTGTTTGATGAATGCATGTACAATAGACTCCAGCAATGATACGCAATGAACCCCCCAGCATAAAAGCGACGTGGGACCAAGCTCCTAACCCCGGTAGAAACTCAAATCCATGCGAACGAGAAAGACCCCAAATCAAGCCCCCTCCCCACTATGCAAGTATATAAAATCACATACATACATACATACATGAATACATAAACAACCAACAACCACCAAGCAACCTAATCTAAGCCCCAAAAACAAAAAAAGAAAACAAAAAAACCAGCAAGTGATCAAAAAGCAAGAAAATAGTAAAAAAGAAAAGAATTAAAAAAACAAACCCCACAAAACCAACCACCCCAGTCAATAAGACCCCTACATAAGAAAACACTCCAAAAAAAAAGGTAAAAAAGAAAAAAGAAAAAAGAAAAAAACCATGACACAGACTAAAACCCACCCCAGCCAATGTCCCTGGGCCCCGTGATCGGCACCCCAGAAACGGTACTTAATTGCCATGTGAACGCACGTCATTGGACAGGAGCCGAGTGGAGCCCTCGGGATAAATCGCAAGGCCCACATTTGGTCATGATC